>MU714126.1:27036-96397 GCA_026770625.1 Nicotiana glauca
TTTAAATTAATCTAACAAACTAAAACATTAAGCATAAATACGTCTAATAATTTTAAAATAATACAAATTAAAATCTTAAAATAACATATATAGCATATTTTAAAAATCATACGTTACCATCATATTCTATGATTTTAGCATTTATAGTTTTATATCCTAAATATATACACTATATGTTAAATTCCAACAATTTTAAATTATGTTAATTAGTATACAATAATTGGTATATTCATGGTATATTTATAGTATATTCATGGTATAGTCATAGTATATTCACAGTATATTCATAGTATATTCATGTTATATTCACGTTCCGGGTTGGTCCGGATCGGGCCGGTTAACCAGTTTAATGACACTGTTCATCTAACGGGTATTACCGGGCCAGGTAACCCGTTTCAAAAATTTAAACCGTCCAAACCCAGCCCAACCCCTACCCAGCCCAGGCCCCCCCTTACCGGTCCGGGCCGGTTCTGAGTTCTACCGGTCTGGGCCGGTACGGAGCCGAGATGACCCGTCCCGTTTAACACCTCTACCTAAAACGCCAAAAAACGAGGAACGATCATGGCGAGGTGATGACTATTTTTTCTTAGATCGTTTTTGATGGGCAGCAAAAGTTTAGGCGATCCGGGACCCGTCACTCGAGCCGATGCAGATTGCGTGGGCTATAGCACACGAAAATTTGAGAATCAGGGAAAATTTCAGTTTTATGGTCCTAAAACGCCAAGAAACGAGGAACGATCATGGCGAGGCGATGTCTATTGTTCCTATTACATCCCGTACTTTAATATTACGATGAGTCGTAGTAATGCATATGAGTTTTATGGGATTAAGACCATTCATGAGATTATAAAGGATTTGTGACTATGTTATTATTAACCCCGTAAGTTTAACAATCTTGACACCGTTATATACATTTGATATGGTATTTTGAGTGGAATATTTTTGTAAAAATTTTGAAAAATATGATTTTATATAGTTATTAATATTACTACTTTTGAATATGCTTTAAATTATAAACATAATATGAGAAAGTTTATGAAATTTTCTTTATTGTAAAGATAGAAATTATTTTTTCATAAGAAAAGAAGGTTATCTTTTTAACATTTTAAGAATTAAGCGTACGGAATATTGTACTCTTTTTGTGAGATTAGAAAAATTAGAAGTTGAGAAAATATATGTATTTTTACATGGATGTTTTAATAAAGTACTAGTGTATGTATTGATTTTATATGGTACCATAATTTATAAATATTTTAATAGTAGTACTTTAGGATGAGGACAAGAATTTTTTCTAGGATATAAGTATTTATGCTATTTCAAATAAGTGATAAATAAATTCGTAAAGGTGAGAGGGTAAGCGGATCGAAGAAAATGAGTTTCGTCGAAGTTTAATAATTTGGGATAAAATACGATCCAAGCTATAATACCCGTGTAACAACCGATAATTTGTTTTGAGATTTATAGCCCTGATCCCCTATTTACTGCCTTCCCCATATCTTTTTATGCTAATGTGACTTGCTTGGAGGTTTCGTTTTGGTTTTTGGAGTGTTTTGGGACACTTAGTCCCTAAATGGAGGCTTAAGTCTCAGGATTTGGACCGTAGTCAAAACTGTGTGAAGATGAATCCAGAATGGAGTTTCATCGGTTTCGTTAGGTCCGTTGGGTATTTTGTAGTTATGAGCGTGTACAAATTGTGTTTTGGAGGTTTGTAGCTGATTTAGGCTTGAAATGGCGAAAGTCGAATATTTGGAGATTTTGACTAGTAGTGTACTTTTTGATATCAGAGTCGGAATTTAATTCCAAAAGTTGGAGTAGATCTGTAATTTTGAATATGACTTATGTGCAAAATTTGGATTCAATCGAACGTGATTTGATAGGTTTCGGCATCGGCTGTGGAAATTTGTAGTTTCAAGTTCTTTAAGTATGAATTGGAGGGTGATTCGTGATTTTAGCGTTGTTTGATGTGATTTGAGGGCTCGACTAAGTTCGTATGGTATTTTAGGACTTGTTGATATATTTGGTTGAGGTCCTGAGGGCCATGGGTGTGTTTTGATTTCTCAACGGATCATTTTGGACTTGGGAAGAGTTGCAGAAAATCTAGTGTTTCTAGTGTTTGATTTCCTTCTACACGTTCATGAAGATTCTCCCGCATTCGTGTAGAGGAGTTAAGTGTTGCTGAGGTATTATCCTTCGCATTTTCGAAGCTATGGAGCTTTAGTTCTATGCGTTCGCGGTAGGTGTTACGCATTCGCGAAGGAGAGTGGTCAGAAGGGGTCCAGGCTTTTAGCCTACGCGATTGGGAAGTTCTACACGCTTTCGCGAATGGTCTGCAAAGTGAGGCTACACGTTCGTGAGAGGATACTCGCGTTTGTGGAAGAGGAATTTTGGTCAATTATTTACGTTTAACGCGAACACGAGGCTTTGACCGCGTTCGCGAAGAAGGAATTAACTCGGCAGATTATAAAATTTCAAAAACGAGGGTTTGGCCATTTTTTATCAAAACTTGAGTTTTGGGAGCTCGTATTTGGACGAGATTTTGAGGGATTTTCAGAGACATTGATTGGGTAATGATTCTACACTTGATTTTGGTTATATCCTACTATTCTATTATCAATTTTATCATTTATTTCAGATTTGGTTTGAAAAATTGGGAGAAATGGGAAGAAGTTCTTCAACTAAGATTTTGAGTTTTGATTGGGATATTGATATCGGATTTGGATAATTTTGGTACGAGTGAACTCGTGAGTGAATGGATGGTCATATTTTCGAACTTTTACCCGATTTCGAAAAGTGGTCCCTGGGAGACTTTTTAGGGCGATTTTCTAATTTCTTGCTTTAGCCTTTATTTTGTTAACTAGATTAGTCTCTTATAGTAATATTTATGATATGTAATTGATTTTGGCTAGATTTGGGCCAATTGGAGTCGGATATTCGTGGAAAAGGCATTGTTACCAATTGATTGAGCTTGGTTCGAGGTAAGTGGTTTGCCTAACCTTGTGTTGGGAGAATCCCTTTAGGTTTTGTACTGTTTTGATATGTGAGCATTGTGTAAGTGATGCGACGAGTGCGTACAGAGGCTATTTGTTTTAAAATCCGATTTTTACTGAGTAATAACATGTTCTTATTTAAGTTCTATCAATATGTGTAATATCTTGTTTAGCTTAGAATAACATGTCTACCTGTCTTAAATACTTATCTAAATTCTATGCAGCGTGCCTAAGAATTTTCCTAATTTTCTCTTGACATTTACCTAGTCTAAACTGTAGGATCTCTGTTGTAACTGTTATTTTCATTGTTTAAGATGCATATTTATTTTGGGACTATAAAATAGTATTCCGGGAGATCACCTGCACATTCACTTTGGGATTATGGGACGGTATCCCGGGATATCCCCTGCATATTTACTTTGGGACTACAGAACAGTATTCCGGGAGATCCCCCTGCACATTTACGTTTGGGACTACGAGACGGTATCTCGGGAGATCCTCAGTTGCTATTTTATGTTCTGTACTGTTATCCTTTCTGTTTTTTCCTTCCGGGTAAATTTCAGTCTTTATTTTACTGCGATATTTTTGTTCCTTTATATATATATATATATATATATATATATAGGGCCTTGGCTTGGCCTCATCATTACTCGACCGAGGTTAGGCTTGGTACTTACTGGGTACCGTTGTGGTGTACTGATACCTCTTCTGCACATATTTTTTGTGTGTAGATCTAGAGACTTCCTACTAGCCTCGAGTTTAGTTGCACGGTTGCTGTTGTTCAGGAGAATTCAAGGTACATCTTTCCCGTCCGCAGACCTCAGAGTCCCCTTCTATCCTTTCTCGTGTTGTTCCTGTTTTTATTTCTTCTAGCACTGATGTATAGAATAGTTAGGAATTTTTAGAAGCTTGTGGCTTATGGTGTTTTGGGTCTTGGGAGAGTTATGTATATTTCGAGAGTTGATTATTGTATATGCCGAGCGGCATCTCAAATGCTTATTTACATTATTTGTTACGACTAGTTGTTAACTTTAATGTTTTTTATTTCACTCCCGCAAATGATAGGCTTACCTAGCCGTGGAGACTAGGTGCCATCACGACAAATTCACGGAGGGATCATTTGGATCGTAAAAACTTGATATTTATGGACTAGTGCCATACAAGGTATCACATGACCATGATAGTAAGGTGTATAAAATATGTTAAAAGTGAGTAATATTTTAATTAATTTGAGATAATTCTTAATTATGTGGATAATTAATTAATAGTGAGGAGAATTACTATTAAATAAGATTGGTGGATAAACATTTTTTCTATGGGATGACACATGGCATTAAGCTACGCCAAGGTGGCACGAATGTGCATGATGAGTCATAACACAGAAGGTGCCTTTTTTACACGTGAAATGTTCTTTGGATAATTACCCTGGTTTGGTTTCTTTAGTGGTAATATAACTTGGAGAATAGGAAAAAAGTTATTGTATGCTTTCCACTTTAGAGTTAAACCAGCAACGTTGGTACTGATTAATAGGTTTATTGCAATCAATATATTTTAATGGAGTGAATATTAGTCGAATAAGAAATAACGTGCTATGATATCAAGAATATTATACGGATTTTTTCCTACTTCGATCCGCCGTTACGTGATATTTCGCAACTGACGTGCGTTAGAATGTTGCTTCCCCTTGCTCCAGCCACATCTTAAGCCAGGGGAGGAACACAGTCTCCCACCACCTACACCCCAGAGCAGCAGGTTCAGGTTGATCAAATTCCAAAAGTTGTACCGGTGCCACTTGTAGCCCAGTCTAGCCTGAGGGTAGGGTAGCAGTTTCATAGGAGGAGCAACGTAGGCTCAAGAGGTACAAGAAGTACCACCCTCCTACATTTAGTGGCCTAACATTAGAGGATGCTCAGGGATTTTTAGAGGAGTGCCACAGTGTCCTCCGCACTATGGGCATAGCAGAGTCGAGTGGGGTTTCTTTTACTGTATTTCAGCTAAGGGGAGCAGCCTATCAGTGGTGGTGTGCTTATGAGTTGTACAGTCCGGCTGAGGTAGCTTCTCTTACATGGACTCAATTCTCAGATATGTTTTTGAGAGAGTATGTTCCTTAGAGCCTCAGAGATGCATGGCACACCGAGTTTGAGCAGATGCGCCATGGGGCTATGACTGTGTGAGAGTATGTAGTTCATTTCAGTAGCTTGGCTATACATGCGCCGGCATTGGTTTCTATAGTTCGAGAGAGGGTCTATCTATTTAATGAGGGGCTCCATCCCAACATCAGGACTAGTATGTCCAATGAGTTAGAGATAAATATCTCGTACCAGCAGGTTATGAGAATTGCTAGAAGAGTGGAGGGCATTCTTTCTCGGGAGAGGGAGGAGAGAGAGGCCAAGAGGTCTCGAGAGTCTGGACATTATTCTGGTGCTCATGCCCTAGCTGTAATTCGACATGGTAGGGGCTATGTGAGTCTCCCCGTTCATTCAGCTCTTCCAGCCATCAGTGGTGTTCCAGCCCCTTCTAGGAATCAAGAGCCTTATTATGCACCTCCAATATCTAGTGTGCCTCTTGTACATGGTACTTTTAGCGGTCAGTCCAACAGACCTGGCCTGAGCTAGCCACAACAACCAAGCCCTCCCAAAGCTTGTTTTGAGTGTGGCGACACTCGCTATATGGTGAGGGATTGCCCCAGACTTAGGAGGGGTACACCTCCACGGACTTCTCAGACATAGTGTGCTCCACAGGGTCCTCAAGCTATGATTACAGCACCAACTGCCACCCCACCTGCTCAGCCAGCTCGAGGTGGAGGTCGGGGAGGTAGAGGTCACCCTAGATGGGGAGGACATGCCAGATACTATGCGCTTCCTGCTCATACATAGGCAGTTGTTTTGACTCTATCACTACATGTATTATTTCGATCTATTATAGAGATGCATCGATTCTATTCGATCCAGGATCCACTTATTCCTATGTTTCATCTTATTTTTCTCCATATCTGGCATATCCCGTGATTTTATGAGCTCTCATGTTTATGTGTCTATACCTGCGGGAGATTCTATTATTGTTGTATGTATCAATCGTGTTTGGTTGTTATTTGTGGTTTTGAGACCAAATCTGATTTATTATTGCTCAGTATAGTAGATTTTGATATTATCTTGGACATGGGCTAGTTGTCATCTCATTATGCTATTCTTGATTGTCACTCTAAGACCGTGATGCTGACTATGCCAAGCTTATCGTGGTTAGAGTGGATAGGTACCTTTGATTTCACTCCCAATAGAGTTATTCATTTCTCAAAGCTGAATGAATGGTTGAGAAAGGGTATGATGTGTATCTAGCTTATGTGAGAGATGTCAATATTGATACCCCTACAGTTGAGTCAGTCCCAGTAGTGAGGGATTTCTCTGATATTTTTCTATCTGACCTTTCGGGCGCCCGACAGAGATATCAACTTTGGTATTGATTTGTTGTCGGGACTCATCCCATCTCTATTCTTCCATATTGTATGGACCCTCCTGAGTTGAATGAGTTTAAGGAACAGTTACAGGAATTGCTTGATAAGGGCTTCTTTGGCCTAGTGTGTCACCTTAGGGTGCTCCTTTCTTGTTTGTGAAAAAAAAGGATGGTTCAACGCGGTATATGCATTGATTATCTCTAGTTAAACAAAGTTACAGTGAAGAACATGTATCTTTTACTTCGTATTGATGACAGTTACTAGGTGCCAGAGAGTTCTCCAAGATTGACTTGCATTTCGGCTATCATCAATTGAAAATTTGATAGCCAGATATCTCGAAGACTACTTTCAAGACTCGGTATGGTCATTACGAGTTCCTTGTGATGTAATTTAGGCTAAGCTATGAACCGACAGTATTTATGCATTTGATCACAATGTATTTCGGCCTTATCTTAATTCATTCATCATTGTGTTTATTGACGACATTTTGGTGTACTCGCGGAGTCGGCAGGATCATGAGCGACCTGAGGACTGTGCTTCAGATATTGAGAGAAAATAAATTATATGCAAAGTTCTCAAAATGTGAGTTCTGATTGGATTCAGTGTCATTTTTTGGTCACGTAGTGTCGAGTAAAGGGATCAAGGTGGATCCGAAAAAGGTGGAAGCAGTGCAGAGTTGGCCAGACCGTCCTCAGATACAGAGATCTGTAGTTTTCTTGGTTTGGCGGGTTATTACCGTCGATTTTGTTAAGGGATTCTTATCTATTGTAGCACCTATGACCAGGCTGACCTAGAAAGGTGCTCCGTTCAGGTGGACAGAGGAGTGTGAGGAGAGCTTTCAAAATCTAAAGACAACTTTGGCTAGAGCCCCAATATTGGTATTGCCTACAGGTTCGGGATCTTATACTATTTATTGTGATGCATCTTGGATTGGTCTCGGTGTGGTGTTGATGCAGGACCATAGGGTGATTGTTTATGCGTCTAGAAAGCTGAAGGTGCATGAAAAGAACTATCCTATCTACAACCTTGAGTTATCAGCTATTGTTCATGCCTTGAAGATTTGGAGGCACTATTTGTATGGTGTCCCTTGTGAGATCTACACCGATAACCGAAGTTTGCAGCATTTGTTCAAGCAAAAGGATCTCAACTTGCATCAGCGGAGGTGGTTAGAGCTTCTTAAGGATTATGATATCACCATTTTATACCATCTCGGGAAGGCCAATATGGTGGCCGATGCCTTGTGTCGCAAGGTGGGGAGTTTGGGGAGCTTAGCATATTTTCCAGCAACAGAGAGGCCATTGACACTGGATGTTCAGGCCTTAGTCAACCAGTTTTTTAGATTGGATATTTCATAGCCGGTTCAAGTTTTGGCTTGTGTGCTCTCCCAGTCTTTTCTTTATGATCATATCAGGGATAGTTAATATGATGACCCCCATTTGCTCGTCCTTAAGGACATGGTTCAGCATAGTAATGCTAAGGAGGTCACTATCGGGGATGATGGTGCATTGAGGATGAAGGGCAGTCTATATCTACCCAACATAGACGGATTGCATGAGTTGATTCTTCAGGAGGCTCACAGCTCACGGTACTCCATTCATCCAGGTGGTACGAAGATGTATCAGGACTTGAGGCAATATTATTGGTGGCGTAATTGAAGAAGGACATAGTGGATTATATAGCCTAGTGTCTAAATTGCCAGCAGATGAAGTATGGGCATCAACTACCAGGTGGCTTGCTTCAGAACTAAGATATTCTGGAGTGGAAATGGGAGCGGATCACTATAGATTGCATTGTTGGACTCCCACGGACTCAGCGAAAGTTTGACGCAGTTTGGGTGATTGTGGATAGACTGACCAAGTCAGATCATTTCATTCTTATGATGACTACCTTTTCTTCCAAGCAGCTGGCACAAGTTTATATACACGAGATTGTCAGAATTCACGACGTGCTGAGATCTATCATCTCTGACCGGGGTAAGCAGTTTATATCACGGTTATGGAGGGCCGTACAGCAGGACTAAGGTACTCGGGTGGAGTTGAGTATAACATTTCACCCTCAGATGGATGGATAGTCCGAACACATTATTCGGATTATAGAGGATATGCTCTATGCGCGTGTGATGATGCTTGAAGATTCTTGGGATCAATTCTTGCCACTTACGGAGTTTGCCTACAACAACAGTTATCAGTCCATTACTCAGATGACACCGTATGAAGCTCTGTATGGTAGGCGGTGTCAGTCCCCAATGGGTTGGTTTGAGACGGGTGAGGGGAGATTATTAGGCACAAACTTGGTTCAAGATGCTTTGGAGAAGGTTAAGGTCATTCAGGATAGACTTTGCACAGCCCAATTTAGACAGAAGAGTTATGCAAATCAGAATATTCGGGATGTTGGGATTTATGATGTTCGAAAAGAAGGGCAAGCTGAGCCCAAGGTTCATTGGTCCATTTGAGGTGTTACGGTGAGTTGGGGAGTTGCTTATGAGCTTGCCTTACCTCCCAGTATAGCAGGAGTTTATCCGATATTCCATGTTTCTATGCTCCGGAAGTATCACGGTGATCCGTCTCATGTGTTGGATTTGATATCAGTCCAGTTAGAAAAGGATCTATTTTATGTTAAGGAGCAAGTGGCTATTTTAGACATGCAGGTTCGAAAGTTGAGGTCAAAGAACATTGCTACAATGAAGGTAGTGAAGGGGTCAGCCGGTCGAGGAGGCAACCTAGGAGAACGAGTAGGATATGCGTAGCCGTTATCCCCATCATTTCACCACTTTAGGTATGTCTCTATGCTCATTCGAGGATGAATGATTATTTTAAAAGGGGGAGGATGTAACGACCCAGTCGGTCATTTTAAGAGTTATAGCCCCGATCCCTTATTTACTGCTTTTCCTGTATCATTTTCTACTTATGTGACTTGCCGGGAGGTTTTGTTTTTTATTTTTGGAGTGTTTTGGGACACTCAGTCCCTAAATGGAGGCTTAAGTCTTAGGTTTTGGACCATAGTTAGAATTGTGTGAAGACAATTTCGAAATGGAGTTTCGTCGGTTCCGTTAGTCCGTTGGGTGATTTTGGACTTAGGGGCATGTCCGGATTATGTTTTGGATGTATGTAGATGATTTAGGTTTGAAATGGTGAAAGTCGAATTCTTTGTGATTTTGACCAATTGTGGATATTTTGATATCGGGTTCCGAAAGTTGGAATAGGTTTGTAATGTTAAATATGACTTATGTGCAAAATTTGGGGTCAATCGGACGTGATTTGATAGGTTTCGGCATCGGTTATGAAAATTTGACGTTTCAAGTTCTTTAAGTTTGAATCGGAGGGTGATTCGTGATTTTAGCATTGTTTGATATGATTTGAAGGCTAGAAAGTTCGTATGGTATTTTAGGACTTGTTGGTATGTTTGGTTGAGGTCCCAGGGGCCTCAAGTATGTTTCGGATGCTCAAAGTATCATTTTAGACTTGGGAAGAGTTGCAAAAAATCTGGTGTTTCTGGTGTCTGGTTTCTTTCTACGCATTCATGAAGATTCTCCCGCGTTCGCGTGGAAGAGTTGAGGGTTGCTGAGGTTTTAGCCTTCACGTTCGCGAAGTTTTCCACTCATTGGCGAAGCTATGGATCTTTGGGTCTACAAGTTTGTGGTAGGTGTTATGCGTTTGCAAAGGAGAGTGGTCAGAAGGGGCTCCAGGCTTTTAGCCTACGCGATTGCGAAGACTTACATATGTTCACGAAGGGTCTGGTAAGTGAATCCACACGTTCGCGAGAGGACACTTGCATTTGCAGAAGAGGAATATTTGATCAATGATTTTTGTTCAACGCGAACGCGAGGCTTTGACCGCGTTCGCGAAGAAGGAATAAACTGGACAGATTATAAATTTTCAAAAATGTGGGCCCGGGGAGACTTTTTAGGGTAATTTTCTAATTTCTTGCTTTAGCGTTAATTTTATTAACTAGATTAGTTTCTTATATTTACGATATGTAATTGATTTTGGCTAGATTTGGGTCATCTGAAGTTGGATATTCGTGGAAAAGGCATTATTACCGACTGATTGAGCTTGTTTGACGTAAGTGGCTTGCCTAACCTTGTGTTGAGAAACTCCCCTTAGGATTTGGTATTATTTTGATATGTGAGCACCGTGTACGTGAGGTGAAGAGTGCGTATACATGCTATTTGTTATAAAATCCGATTTTTACTCAGTAATAACCTGTTTTCTTATTTGAGTTCTATTAGTATGTGTAATTATCCTTTTTAGCTTAGAATATCATGTCTACGTGTCTTAAATACTTATATGAACTCTGTGGAGCATGCCTAGTAAATTTTTCTTCTTTTCTCTTAACTTGTACCTGGTCTAAACTATAAGATCTCTGCTGTAACTGTTATTTTCATTATTTGAGCTGTATATTTATTTTGGGACTATGAAACGGTATTCCGGGAGGTCCCCTGCACATACTTTGGGACTACAGGACGATATCCTAGGAGATTCCCCTGCATGTTTACTTCTGGACTACATCGGTATTCCGGGAGATCCCCCGCACATTTACGTTTGGTACTACGAGACAGTATCTCGGAAAATCCCCTGTTGCTATTTTGTGTTATATACTATTATCCTTTCTGTGTTTTACTTCGGATTAAATTTCAGTCTTTATTTTACTGTGATATTTTTGTTCCATCTTATTTTATATATATACCAGCAGGGCCTTGATCTGACCTCGTCACTACTCGATCGAGGTTAGGCTTTGGCACTTACTGGGTACTATTATGGTGTACCCATGCCTGTTTTGCACATATTTTTCGTGTGCAGATCCAGGTACCCCCTACCAACCTTGAGTTTAGTTGCACGGTTGCTGCTATTTAGAAGACCTCAAGGTACATCTGCCGCGTTCGTAGACCTCATAGTCCCCTTCTATCCTTTCTCGTATTGTTCCTCCTTTTATTTCTTCTAGCACTGATGTATAGAACAGTTAGAAATTTTTAGAAGCTTGTGGCTTACGGTGTTTCAGGTCTTGGGAGAGTTGTGTATATTTCGAGAGTTGATTCACTAATAAAAAAACCAGGGCTTAGCGACGGATACAATCTGTAGCTAAACAGAAAAATCCGTCGCTAATCACTTTTAGCGACGGATTAGCAACGGATTATCAAAAGATTCTGCTAGCAACGAGCATTTTAGCGACAGATTAGCGATGACGTTCGTAGCTAATTTCAGTTTTTTTTGTAGTGATTGTTGTATATGCCGAGCGACATCACAAATGCTTATTAATATTATCTATTATTGTTAGTTGTTACTCCATCCGTTTCATATTAAATGAGGTACTTTCCTTTTTAGTATGTTCCAAAATAAATGACGCATTTCTAAATTTGGAAATAATTCAACTTTAAACACCTCATTTTATCCATTTTACCCTTAATGAGAAGCTTTTATAACCACAAAAGTCATGGCCCCACAAAGCTTTCTTTTTTCCTTAAACTCCGTGCCGAGTCAAACTACCTCATTTAATTTGAAACGAAGGGAGTAACTTTTATGTTTTTCATTTCACTTCCACTAATGTTAGGCTTACCTAGTCGTAGAGACTAGGTGTCGTCACAAAAAATTCACGGAGGGAGAATTTAGGTCGTGACAACTTGGTATTTATAGACTCGTGCCATACAAGGTATCACATGACCATGATAATAAGGTGTATAAAGTATATTAAAAGTGAGTAGTATTTTAATTAATTTGAGATAATTCTTAATTATGTGAATAATTAATTAATTGTGAAAATAATTATGGTATTAAATAAGATTAAGTGGATAAATATTTTTCTATGGGCTGCCACATGGCATTAAGCTAGGCCAAGGTGGCACGAATGTGCATGATGAGTCATAACACATAAGGTGCCTTGTTTACACGTGAAATGTTCTTTGGACAATTACCTTAGTTTGGTTTCTTTAGTTGTAATATAACTTGGAGAATAGGAAATAAGTTATGGCATGCTTTCCACTTTAGAGTTAGACCAGCAATGTAGGTACCGATTAACATATTTAATGCAATCAATATCTTTTGACGGAGTGAATATTAGTTGAATAAGAAATAACGTGCTATGATATCTAGAATATCATATGGATTTTTTCCTACTTCAATCTGCCGTTACATGATCTATCGCAATTGACGTGTGTTAGAGGGATGGTCAAGAGAATCAGTTCAGGTATGTTAAGTCTAATCCTTCCTTCTTTTGGCATAATCCACGTAACGACATTTAAACGTAATGTTATTTCATAAATGGTTCTACTCTTAGTAACTATGTTAAGTCTAATCCTTCCTTCTTTTGGCATAATCCACGTAACGACATGTAAACGTAATGTTATTTCATAAATGGTTCTACTCTTAGTAACTAAGAAGGTCTACGTTATTTATTCCTATAAAATGATATTCAAAGCATGCCTAAGTACGTCTTAACTATCAAGGCATTCAACAAAGATGTTAATGTTCATAATGGTATTATATGCATCATTATTTACCATCGAGCTACGGCTGATCGAGCAGTCATGCATTTACCATCGAGCTACGGTTGGTTGGGTCATTACCCATTTACACCGAGCTATGATAGTCGAGCAGTCATGCATTTACCATCGCACTATGGCTGGTTCGGCCATTACCCTTTTACCACCAAGCTAAGGCCGGTCGGGTAGTCATGCATTTACCTTCGCGCTATGGCCGGTCAGGCAGTTATCACTGATCAGTTGGGTAGGCATGCATCATAAGATATGGATAATAGTCTCAAAGAGAAGCATTATATATATATGTGTGTGTGTGCGCGCGCGCGCGCGCGCTCCCGCACATATACGGTGGCACTTCAAAGATTCAGGTTGATTCTTATATGCCTTTAATTAATGGTGACTTATTGTTATATTTCAGTTTCGCCTTACATACTCGATACATTATTTGTATTGACATTCTTTTGTTGGGGATGTTGCGTTCATGCCTGCATGTATAATAATCAGTTTGACGAGCCCTCATAGTAGACGAGGTTATCATTCAACGAAGGATCGGTAAGACTCAACCTCATTCAGAGTGTAGCCGAGTCTATAAGTGATCGTGTCCAAGTTTTGCTACAGACTTATGGGTAGGCTGGTACCCCATCCCATTTGATATCAAATAATCTTAGAGGCTTTATAGACAGAGGTTCATTTTGTACAGTATGTTAGAGGCCTTGACAACCCATATGTATTCAAGTATTAAGAACGATGGTTCATCGATGTAACACTTGCTCACTTATAGTTATATATTACAAGTTGTGACCATGTTGGCCCATAATAGTTAGAGGAAAAAAATGAGTTACAGAGTGGTTCTCTCGGGCCAGTACGACACCAGATGCCAGCCACGCCTCCCCAGGTTCAGGGCGTGACAGTTCCTTAGGTCATTTTTGATGGGCCAACAAAATTTTAGGCGATACAGGTTTGGTTGCTCAGGCCCATGAAGATGGCGTGGGCTATAACACAAGAAAATCTGAGAATCGGGCGAAATTCTAGTTTTATGACCCTAAAACGCCTAAAAATGAGGAACGGTAATTGTTAGGCGATGACTATTGTTCTTTAGGTTGTTCTTGATGGGACAGAAAAAATATAGGTGATAAAGATCCGATCACCCTGGCCCATGCAGATGGGGTGGGCTATAGGACATGAAAATTTAGGAATCGGGCAAAATTCCTATTTTATAGCCCTAAAATGCCAAAAATAAGGAACGATCATGCCGAATCCATGACTAATGTTCATTAGGCCATTTTGATAGCCCCATAAAATTTTAGGGGATTCGAATCTGGTAGCCTGAATTCATGTCGACAGAGTGAAGTATAGCACACGACAACTTGGAATTAGCCAGAATTCCATTTTTTCACCCTGCAATGCCCAAAAATATGGAAAGATCATGTTGAACCCATGACTATTGTTCATATAGTCATTTTTATGGCCTCGCAAAATTTTAGACAATTCGAATCTGGTAGCTCGGAGTCATGGAGTTGGCGTACATTGCAGCACACAATTTTTTTGAAGCCGAATTCTAGTTTTTTGGCCCTAAAATGTAAAAAAGAGAGAGAAAAGAACATTCATGCCGAAGCCATTACTATTGTTAATTAGGTCATTTTTTATAGCCTCACAAAATATTAGTTGATTCTGATCTTGTAGCCCAGACTCATGTAAATGGTGTGGATTGTATAACTCACAAAAATTTAAAAATTAGAGTGCAATAAGCGACTAAAATACGAAATTATAGCCTACCATCATTAACTCTGCTGGTTCTAGTCATACCTTGTGCGACACATGTTTCTTCTATCTTAGCTTTTCCCTTTCTTCTTGATTCCGCAAAATAATCCCAAGGGATGATATCACGCTTGTAAGATGGTGTGGGAGCTACCATTACAACGAAGGGTGTAGCTACCTCGACCTTAAATGGTGCCTGGGTTTGTACCACAACTAGTGTGAGGGTGACCAGAGATGTTTTAGGAGCGTCTCCCTCTCGAATAAGTTCGATAGATCCTTCATATTCCCATTCCTCATAAGTTTCTATTACGTTCACCCCCTCACCCCTGTGATCCGGGAGAGGGTTATTTCGAATGTTCGGTGCAACTTACTTTACTTGTATAACCTTAGTGTCGATAAATTTCTGAATTTTTCGTTCAATGTACGACACTCTTCAATGGTATGACCATTCATGCCTGAATGATAGGCATATGTTTTATTGGAATTAATCCACTGGGAAGGATTATCAACAACATGTGGCATAACCAGTAGCCTTTAGTTTGTCATACAGTTGGGCTATAGGTTTAGCAATTATGGTATATTGTCTAGGAGATCTACGGTCGAAATTTGGATGTGGCTTTGGATAGTTTTGGCGGAAGGGTGGAGGTGAATGGTAATATAAAGTTTAAGTGTTGTAGGTATGGTAGGTGTGGCAGGGTATTGATATTTTAGGGGCGAGGGTTGATATGTAGGTGCAGGTGTTTGGTAGGTGAGGGGAGACTTAGGTCCCTAGGCTACCAACACGGAACCCACTTCTTTCTTCTTTGAAATACCTCATGATTGCAAGGTTTTATTTTGTGTCTTGCAGCGCCTCTTACAATCACACTTTTGATTCCTTCTTCCATTCTTTCTCCTAACTTGATGATGTCTGAGAACTTGTAATTTTCAATGACCATCAACCATTCATAATATTGCGGATCTTGAGCTCTAACAAAGAACTTGTTCGTTTGTTCTTCTTCAAGTGTTGGCCTTAACTTTGTGGCCTCTTTCACTTCTTCTTGAGGTTTTGAATATAGAAAACGTCTGGCGCGTTCTCTATATTGAACCTAAATTTGTCCATGAAGTCTGATGCTATGCTTACCCAGTTTTCCCACTTCTTTGTGTTCTGTCTGATATACCAAGACAAAGCGTCTCCTGCAAGGCTTCGCATGAACAACTTCATGTGGATTTTTTTATTCTTACCCACTCCCACAAGCTTATTATAATAGGTTCTCATATGCACCTTTGGATCTCCAGTTCCATTGAACATTTCGAACTTGGGAGGTTTGTAACCCTCCGGAAGTTCCATATATGGATGAATACACATATCTTCACAGTTTAGACCTTCAACACCTTTCCCACCTTTAATGCTCTGAAATATCCCTATAATTTTCGTGAGTTCCTCTGCCATGTTTCGAATGAGCAGGTCTTTTTCAGTCAGTTCAGGTATGTATAGGATTTGCTAAGGGTTATGGGGTACGGTTTCCATATATATCGGATTGCTTTGATGAGTTCTTGGAACTTGGGTATATAGGTGATCATTGGTTGAGTTTTGGGGATCGAGGGTAGGTTGTGGGGCATTTTGGGAGTGTGATAAGTAGTGGTTTGCTGGTATTGAGTTGGGTGTTGGAGGTATTGTTGAGGGGTTTGCACTGGTGGTGGGTTGAGGTTTTAGGAAGGTACAGGATTATGATACTGGTATGGTGTGGGAGGATTCGAATCTATGGGTGATGGATTCTGGTTTTTTGTATTTTGTGGCGGCGTTTAGTTTTGAGTAGTTGGGTTTTTCTGGTTGATGTCGAGAATATTGAGAGTAAGGGAAAGGTTTTCCATATTTCGGACCTGCTCAAGCTCGCCCTGTAGCTCCAGATTTTCTTCTCCAAACATAAGACCAACTCATTCTGCCTTGGGGTGCTTCTACCATCTAAGGTTTCAACATTTTATACGATTGTAGTATTATCTTTCCAGATACCACTTAAATCATCTATTTTACCTTTGCCCTTGCCTTTACTTTTGTAACTACCGACTAGCCATTTTGAGCATTTGCATTTTGCTCAGTTGTTTGAGGGCACGAGTAGCTCCGTATGATGTATTATGACTTATGTGAATCACCAATTTTGGTTTTCAGGTTATTCGAAATTGATTTGGAAGAATGATTCTAAGCTAGAAGCTTTAAATTTGAAAGGTTTGACCATGTTTGACTTTTTAGTATTTGACCTCGAATTGGATTTTTGATGGTCCCGTTAGCTTTGTTGGATGATTTTGGACTTAGGAGCGTGTCCAGATTGTGATTTGGAGGTTCGCAGTAGAATTTGGCTTGAAATGACAAAAAGTTGGAATTTTTGGAAAATTTAATCGGGAGTGGACTTTTTGATATCAAGGTCGGATTTTGATTCTGGAAGATGGAGCATATCCGTAATTTCAAATTTGACTTGTGTGCAAAATTTGAGGTCAATCAGATGTGATTTGATAGGTTTCGATAGTGGTTGTGGAAGTTGAAGTTTTAAAGTTCTGTGATTTTAAATTGAGGTGTGATTCGTCGTTTCAATATTGTTATATGTGTTTTGAGGCCTTGAGTAGGTCTGTGGTAGGTTATGAGACTTTTTAATATGTTTGTACGGGGTCCTGAGGGGCTCAGGCGTATTTCAGATTGATATCATATCATTTTTCTTCATGTTGCTATTGCTGAAGGTTGCTGATGCCGGTGTTTTCGCATCTGGGAAAGAATGCACGCAGAAGCGAGTCCGCAGATGCGGATAGTTTATTGCAGAAGCAAAGGAAGGCTTGGTTAAAATGGATCACAGAAGCGGGAATATGGGTGCATCTGCGGATACGCAAAAGCAAAGATCTTGGGCACAGAAGCGAGGTTTAGTGTTGAAGCGTGTTTGGTTTTGCACCTGCGGTTGCGCAGAAGCGGATGTTGATTCCTAGGTACGAGGGTCAGTTGGCTATTGGATTCCGCATAAGCAGAGCTCGTGTCGCAGAAATGACGTCGCAGAAGCGGTTAGTTTGGCGCAGATGCGAAAGTGCTGGGCAAAATGATAAATACAAGGGTTCGCGATTTTGGCTTCATTTTAACATTTCCAAACTCGGATTGAGGTTTTGGAGCAATTTTTACCATATGAATTGGGTGAAGTGTTCTCTACTCGGTTTCATTTATATTCCATGAATCTATCTTCGATTTTAGCTTTTGGTTGATGAATTTTAAAGAGGAAATTGGGGGGTTCGGCCTAATGTTTCATAATATGAATTTTTGAGTTTTGAACATCGATTTGAAGTCAGAATTCAGTGAAACTAATATGGTTGGACTCGTAATTGAAAGGGTTGTCGGGTTTTGTGAGTTTTGTCGGGTTCTGAGGCATGGGCCCGGGCATGATTTTTGGCCGGTTTTGGGTTTTGATTAAGGATTCAATCTTTATCATTTGGAATGGTTTCCTTGGGCTTTATTTGATGTATTTGAGTTACTTTTGGCTAATTTTCAGCCTCTAGAGGTCGGTACGCACGGTATGGTATTTTTGGAGCATCGCTTAGCTTGCTTTGTATTGGAATTGTTTTGTTCGGAGGTAAGTAACTCTTCTAAACTTAGTGCTGAGGGTATGAAACCCCGAATTACATGCTATATGATTGGTATTGAGGTGATGCACATGATAGGTGACGAGGGTGTGGGCGTGCACCCTGTAAATAGTGACTCTGTTGCTTTCCATGGCATTGTGTTGTGGTCCTATCTTGTTGTTATTTATGTTTTCCCGTGTGATATAGTAATTGAGTTGTCAATTATGCTAGATATCATGTTAGGCTTTATTCCGATATCTTTGGGACCCATAGTGGTCATTTCTTGCTGTCATCTCACTGATTTTACTCATATATTTGTACTCATTCATATCATATCTCAGTCTCAGTTGTTATTTATTTATACATCATATTATTGTTGTCGAGCTAGTTTCATGACATTATGAGGTCGTGAGTGAGACTGGAGAGATTTAGGATTGAGTGAGGCTGAGAGCCTGATTATGAGTGACAACTATAAGATTGGCATGCACGCCGTAGCATGTTATATTGATTTCATTTTATGGGGTCGGGCTTCACGCCGCAACGATATAGCGCTTGGGCTAAAGGAGCCCCTCCGGAGTTTGCACAACCCCAGTGAGCTCAGTCGACTATGTGTGTGTGTGTATATATATATATAGAGAGAGAGAGATTGGGTTGTATGCCACAAAAAGCCTTATGGCTATATGTATATGGATCGGGTTGCATATTACAACGAGCCTTATGGCTATATATGTATATGGATCGGGTTGCACGCCTCAACGAGTATTGTACAGTGCTGAGTGATTGAGTGTTCTGTGTATTAAGCACGGTAAGAGAGAAATGCGAGATAGTGAGATTGAGTACTCCGAGAGTGTGAGTACACGAGTTCATCACTCAGAGGCATTGCATTTGACATGCGTACTTGATATACATGCATAGAGATGTATTTTCCTTTTGTTGCCCAGTTTTGATGACATTCATGATTTTATCTGTATCTTCACATGTAGGCATAGAGATGTACTTTCCTCATGCTATCTGAAAATGAAACATTTATCCGATGAAAGGTTTTTGGGAAAATTATGGTTTTTAATATTTTTGACGATTTCGGTACAGGATTTGGGTTTTTACTGATATACTTGAAAAGCGAAACTATTTTCGGAAAAACTATGAAAAGGATGAGCATTTTATCTCTGAGCTACTTCTTTATTTAATTGCTTTACATTGTTAAGAACTGTTGTTGTTGGCCATTGATGTTGGACCCGACCTATGTTCCAGCTCGTCACTACTTTCAACCTAAGGTTAGATTTGTTACTTACTTGTACATGGGGTCGGTTGTACTGATACTACATTTCTGCACGTTGCGTGTAGATGTTGGCTGATGTTGTTGTTGTGTTCGATGGTTGCTGGATTTGAAGATGTGACTGCATCCCTATTGTAACTTCCTCTTGTTCGTGGTAGCATTAGATTTATAAAACTATGTTTATGTACCTTTCAAACAGAAGATATATTTACTTCATATCAGCTTTGTAAATTCTATTCTTAGGAGATCATGATTTGTACTACCAATCCTTGGGGAAATGCATAAAATTCAGAAAATTTCTCTTTTTTAAGTTGTCTTATTAATATGATTGAAATTGAATAGTTATTAGTTGGCTTACCTAGCGGGTTGGGTTAAGTTTCATCATGACCAGTGGATTCTGGGTCGTGACAACTTTTCGGGTCGATATGTGGAGGAGGAGGTAGAGGACCTCTTGGTCTAGTGTGATATGTTGGTGATGCAAGTATGCACAAACCAACCTTTGGGAATGGGAATAAATAAAGAAATAAAAACAAAAAGGTAACCAAGTCAGTCAAGTGAAATAAAAGAGTGTTTGCAATATTTAAACATATTTCATAAAGTCATGCAATAAGTCGTGTCCTAATTTGGGGACCTCATTGTGCCTGAGGTAGTCCTGAGCGACACATAGACTTGGGGAAAATTGATGTCAATATTTGCTTCATTTCATTAATGCGAGAAAAAGCCAAAACAATCTTCTACTAAATCGATCATAATAATAAAATCACTAATGGCATTAAGCCTTATTACATCGAAATCTAATCTAAACTAGAAAGCAGTAAAGAACATCTTCTCCTAATCTACTTGGTCCCGAAGGACGTTCTCGATGCTTGGATTTCTTGACCCCATCAATCATGTTCCCCAGATCGCGTATGTCCAGCAATAAGTAAGCTTTTGCCAGCTTTCCTCTTTCATCGTCGTATATGCCTTGACAATCCCAAAGTCTCTTTCTCATCTTCCCTTCCAGCTCCGTCAGTCCTTGCTCCAAGAATTCTTATCTGTCCATTGACTTAGTGGCAATCTCTTTCCATTACCTTATCGTCTCCATGTTTAAGTTGTGTTGCTCCAGATGCTTAGCTTTGGACTTGAACACCCTTTTGTATAGCCTCTTGTACTTCACCTATGCCTCAACCACTTCACCTATGATCCTATCCTTCAAATTGCCCTGGTTTGACGTCCCCAACTACATCGTCTTCCAGCTATGATAGATAGTAGTACATATGACCGGTGTGATACCTGTCTGGATCCCTTCCACAATGATCTTTTGGTTCCACATGTGTTGCGCTTCAAACTTGAATGGGATGACATCTCCCTTGAAATCTGCCTTGTATTGGACCATGTTGGAAACCTGAGGTATGACTTGTTTTCTTCCATCTTGCCTTATTAACCTTATAGGAGCGTAAGGGTAGATGCCTCGCAGCTCGATCAGTACCAAGTGAGTAGTCACTTTTGATTGATGATGAACTCACTATTAGGAAACCATTCAAACATCCAATGCACCTGCTCGTCTATCAAATTGCTGAAGAGACTCACCTAACTTATAACATTTCCAAGCTTTGCAAACATGTCTGGAATAAACGTCATTTTATTTGGGTGATGGTTGGCTATGTAGTCATTCAGTAGCCTTCACAAAAGCTGTTGACGAACTTAACCTTTAGAAAGTGTTCCACTAACCAATCTTGTAGCAATAGATTACAACCCTCAAAGTGTCTGAACCCATGCTTGCACCAATCTTAAGCACAATACTTCTCAGCTAAGATCATTGGGATGATAGTATAAGTTTGTCCTTTGATGCCATCCAATAAGGTCCTGGTGACCATGGCTAAGCGAGTATGAATCATTCCTCCTTGCATCGGAAAGATCTACAACCTCAAGAAGCAGACAATGGAAACATAAACCCGATGATTCACCCATCCCAACGAAGTAATGGCTAGTTCATCATAATGAAGATGGTATGATTTTCTATGCCCACAACGCTCGTAAAGAAACTCAAAAGGGATGTATGATTTCTTTAGACAAAGTAGTTCATCATTCTTCTTAAAACCCAACATTTTCAGAAAATCGCGGGGAGTGTGATTTTATGGCACTAGCGATCCCGGACTATCCCATGGTAACTTGGCGAAACCCCCTATTTTTTCCAGGAGAGGAGTCATTTCTGTTTGCCAAATCGACAAAATGCTCTTTTCTCATCCCAGAACATGGTAGAAACCTCAATCAATTCCCTATTTGGTCGAATGTTTAGCAAAGATGGCAGGTCACCAAGTACTCTCCTCACATGATTTCTATCACAAGGTGCAAGGTCTTTCCACCAATCAATTAGCAAAGTCGGGATGTTGTGGACCATACCGAACCTGGAGATTTCGTACTTTGCTTTCTGAAAACAAGCAAAGGTTAGCTCCCCCCCAGATTTGACTACTTACGCAATAATGATCAACGTGTTGGCATATTTTCTCCAAGTAATACACATGATATGATAGTGTCCATTGAGATTGTAGAAATCCCGTTGGACTTTGGACAAGGTTTTATTTAAGCGGGTTGTTACGTTAATGATGTCTCAATCCGTACTAGGTTTATCATGATGCATGTTCATTTCAAATCGAAGTGTGGTTTCTAGAAAGGTCTAGACCCGTACTCTTAAGTGGAAAACTTGAAAGGGAAAGGAACGGACCGTCGACTGCACCGCTGATCGACTTGTCTACCGCATATAAGCCTTTCTAATTTAAAAAAGGGTGATTTTAGGAAAGCGGGGACACTCATCAACCGCCGCTATATTGATAAGAAGAACTAGTGGAGTATGATGTGGAGCATACTTTATGTAGAAATAATAACACGTTGCTAAGTATTTGCGTGATAAAAGTGCATAAAAGCAGTAAATAACACAGTAAAGGTGAACATGAAAAGAAGAGGAAAGAAAAGAAAGACAAAAAAGAGAAGTCAGTTTAGCTCATAAAAAATGTGCGATAACGTAATGAAATAGGTAGGGAAATAGGTATGGGAGAGTCATAATATAGCTGTTTTAGACAAGATGAAGGAAATGCAGAGAGGTTATACATGTCATAGCAAATAAAGGAGAATAAGGGAAGAGATGTGTATGTTATATCAATTTAAAAAAAATAAAGATGAATAAGGGAAGAGATCCGCATGTCATAGCAATTTACACAAATAAGGTAAATAAGGGGAAATAATCCACATAAGTCAAATTCTTTATAGAAGAGCCTAAGTATATCCCCAGCAGAGTCGTCATGCTGTCACATCCCGTTTTCTCACGAAAGCGGATTTCAACGTGTGACAACTCTTTTAAAGGAGGTATTAAAATAGAAGAGTCGCTACCTAACGATTTTTAAGGTGTATTAGGGAACCTATTTGGAAATAACTCTATTTTGACTAGTATGTATCACCAAAGATCGGGTAAGGGCTCAAATTACCTCTAAGAGAAGGTGTTAAGTGTTCTTCGAGGTCTACAACTATGGGTCCCGACCAAATTTTATACTATGTGGATTAGGTAATTAAGTTAGGTGATCAAATAAGCAAAGAAAGGTATAGAAGTTGAAGACTCTAATTGTAATAAATAAGAATAAGTGATCAGTACAAATCTTAAAGATTACAAGGGTACAACTACATTGGTCTATGTTGAATGACTAAGTGTAAATAACTAGTATATAAAGAAAGGGAGGGGGGGCTAAGTTTTTTAGCCTAAAGGATCACCCCGTGCAACACAAATAATACTTCGCAACTCCCTTAAGGTAGGAGTTTCTCATATTATTCACGGGCACAGACTATCATCTTCTGCTATCCAATTATTATGTTGAAGTTGTTACTTAAGGCTCTCTAGTTCAATTCTAAATTGTATCCTATGCGTGCACTACCCGTCCCATGCCTATGGTCCATGAGGCTTTAAACCTTTAGGTGGTTCTAGTCTCAACTTGGGTTGCTCAAAATGATAACACTAGACGACATCCAAAATAGATAGGATGACACAAATAGACAATTAAAGGCCTAGGTTAGCCTTCACACATAAGCTATAAATACACGCGGACAGATTAGGTAGTATACAGTAGACAGTTTCAAGATTAAGGCATGCCGGAGTTGTTAAGTCCTATAGATGGGATCTCTATGTGATTCCAATATTATACAGGTAGTGTTGCAGTTTCTGGAATAATGTATGGGCAGATTAGAGCTTTACTAATACTATAAGCATGAGTTCTGAATGTTTACGCAATGAGGCAGTGAAGCGATACGAGTTACCAGATTACTAGTGCTGATTTTATAAGCAATCTTTCTTAAGCGGATGTCAATGTCCTATAGGCATGTAACAGTTGCAATATAGGCAGTAAAGTCGCTTGAAAGTAGCGTCAATAAACATCCTATAGGCAGGATTTCTAACAATTGAAATTTATTTTATATAATTATCCCTACTGGCATATCATCTAAGTATGATAATAATAAAATGACTAATTAATTGATTAGAATCTTATAGTCATGATATGTGATGGAGCAACGCACTAAAATATATAAAAATAATTGATTGATCGATTAATTGAAAACCTATTGACATGGTGTCTAGATGGCAGTAAAAACATGTGTTATTCATCTTATAGACATGTTGTCTAAGTGTTGAATAGTAGACATGGAAACAGTATAGCGATTACTTGAGTCGACATATTTTGACAATTTAGGTGAAGTGAGTGCGTGATTCCCATAGACATGATTTCTATTGATGTGCAGAAACAAAAAAAGTTAAATAAAATAACACATAAAGCACTTAGACTCTATAAGCATATTTTCTACCCTTTGATGCAAATATTAGAATACACTAGCCCTTTTTTCATTTATCTCCCCATTATTCGTTATTACAAACAAAATAACCCAGTACTGACTAGGTTTTCAACATGCTTTCTTTCACACAAATAGCAGGCCATAATCCAAACGCATTTCATATAGGATAGTAACAATCCAAGGCCATACATGAACTCGTTCCAAGACTATAATTACGGACTACTTAAAACAATTAATGAACCACACATGAAAATCAATTAAACAACCCTGCAACAATGCCTCATAGAGACAGGATTATATGACACTTAGAAAGATTCACCTAAACACATTGACATTTCAGAAAACAAGAGTGACATGATTGATTAGGCAAAGAACAAAAAAAACTATGAGAATCAACGGGGCTTAATCTTCAACAAGTGGGTGTATACAGAAGACAACATAAGTTCATGCGTGAGCAATTATTCAACAAAAGAATGGGAGTAACATGTTGAAAACTGTCAAACACTAGAAAACCTCATAGGCATATTTACTTAGGATGAGCACATACAATGCCAAGTTTCATAATCAAGCTTAAGACATGATCTAGAATTAGTTAGGGGATTTTAGCTAAGAGACTTAACTTTAGAACATGCCAGAGTCATAAACAAGAACAAGTGGGATATAATAGAATGTCTATCATGAGAGCCTAGTGAGAGTAGCATAGCATAACAGGTTCATGAGCAAATACTTAATTAAATGTAAGATGCTAAGTATAAGTCAATACATAAGTACTTATGGTAAATAAGAAACATGTCAGTTTCAGATCAACAGGACAGGTAAACATCAAACTTTGTACTAGTTGGCCATGCATAGGAGAAAAGGACATGCATGAGGCATATCCTAAGGTCTCAAACAATACTAAAGAGCAAATGATTGCATAAGTGTAAACATACAACAGAACTTAATGGCATGGAAGCAGACCTTAGCTAATCAGTACAACCTCAGAAACTTAGCAGGTTAGACAGGGATGACTCGACAAGGTCTTGAACACATGCGCTAAACTCAGAATAGACAACAGTAATAAGCATTCGAACATATACATTAGAGCAAACAAGCTTAAGTAAACAGAATCAAGGCAAGAAATATGCAAGTTCGATTATTAGAAGGTATAGAGCCTCAGGAAGAGCTTCAGACCATATAATAGCATGTTGGGTCATAAAACAAATCTCACAGACATAGATATGCAAAGTAGGAACTCAAACGAAAAGAGAATGAAATTGCAAGGGTCATAGGTACTTACCAGTTACAGCTTAATGAACAAGTAAACAAGAAGAATAATTTCAGTAACACTCCTATATCAATAACAAAAACAAACAGTAGAACCGAGGAATCTCAGTGCGTCAGAGTTCCCCATCGTGCAGTGCTCACACTGAGAAAGGTCCGATAATCAAATTCCAGTAGCCTTGGCTTTCAGTCGGCCAAGAGATTAAGCCTCAGAGTAGTGTAAAACAAGTGAGAATAGGAGAATAGTAGTAATTTCCTTGATTAAGGTCTGTTTTAGGGAATTAGGGGAGGGGTTTATATAGTAGCAAAGATCAACACACAAAATAAGGAAATACAGTTAATTAAACACAAATAAGGAAAGAGAAGCATGCAAATACACTTAGAATCAATTTAGGAGAAAATCGAGTAAACCCTAGTTCAAAAAAAGAGCACAAATAGTCGAAAATCTCACTGAATCGGATCCATATAGCCATGTAGTGAGTGTATATAGAAGAAATATCATCTAAATCTCGAAGGTTGAATGCATTGGCACTCTATTTGGGAGATTGGTACTTGCCAAAAATGGGGCAAAACTATGTAATACCATAGTCTTGTAAGAAACAATGAGATAAGCCATAAAAGGTAAGTAGATCCCCGAGGGAATCCATTACTTGATTGGATTTGGAGAAGATTGAGGAAGGCAGCTGCTAGGGTTTGTGAGGAGGAAGGTTCGAGAGGTTCTGGGGGTGGCGAAATAGGGGAATGGTCTTTAGGGTTAGGGGTTTGGTGGATAAAAAAAGAGGAGATGGTTTGTGGGTCGTTGATCTCTGAGATCAATGACCAAGATTAAAAGGGAGATGGGGCGGGTCATAAAACGGGTCACGACCGAGTTGTCTAAAAGGGTTGTTTTGTCTGGGTTGTAGAAAGGGCCAAGTGTTTTGGGCCTATTTTGGTCCGAAATTAGCCTAAAATTGGGCTAACAATTAAATACACGAAATTGTTTAAATAAAATAATTAATAAATTATAAAAATATCGCTTATGCATTAATATGATTGAAAATTATAACTTAACAAATATAAAAAAATTCTATTTTAGCATGAATAATGTAATAATTATAATTATGCATATCATATAGGCTATAATTGTAAAATTATGTAAATAGCTTAAAAATACAAATATAATCATATGAAATGAAGTAAAAATATTATGAAACATATATGTGGATGCAAATAGTAAATTTGGATTATTAAGTCATCATAAGATAATATAAAGGGGTTATTAATACATATTCAAGTAATTTAAATGCAAGAAAATCAATTTTAAAGCTTTAAAAATATTGAACAATCATAGAAAATACTTAGATGTACCCTGTAAATTAGGTGATAATGCAAAAATACATTTTGAAAGTATACATGACATTTATAAAAACATGAGAGAAAAATTGGGAATCGACACCTGCTAGATGCTTTCTACCCGACCTTACCCATGAATATAGTGAAGATATATTCTATTAATTAAACCATGAGATGATCTCATAAACAACACCAATTCCATTACCATTTGTTACTACATTTATAATTCCCAAAAATACATTACACATTCATAGTTTGAAGTGAAATTTGTGATACAAATATGTGACGATCCAAAGGGTCATCACCTGTTTTCCTCATCTGTTCCGTGCTCCCGAGACCTTGAAAACCTTATTTTTTATTGCTTCGATTTGCGTGCGCAGTCCGGGCGCGTAGCCGGAAAGCTTTTATGTTAAAATATATGAATTCTGTGAAAAATTTGAGAAATTATGATATTAATATTGATATAGTTGACTTTGGTCATCATTTTTAGTAAACGGACCCGGACCCGAGATTGGACGGTCCCGGAAGGTCCGTAGAAAAATATGGGACTCGGGCATGTGCCCGGAGTCGAAATCCGAGGTCTAGAACCTGAGTAAAAGAATTTTTCTGTTAAATTATTTTTCTGAAATTATTAAGGAAAATGAAAATGAAAATTGATTAAAAGACTATGGTATCGGGCTCGTATTTTGGTTCCGACGCCCGGTACAGGTCTTAAATATGAGTTAAGCGCTATCTGTAAAGTTTGGTCGAAATCGGACGTCGTTTGACGTGTTTCGGACCTAAATATCAAATATTAGAGGTTGATGAACTTTGAAATGAAAAGTGATGATCTTGGGGTTTAATTCGTTGATTTTGATGTTATTTTAGCGATTTGATCGCTTGAGCAAGTTCGTAGGATGATATTGAGTGAGCGTGTGTGTTTGGTTGGGAACCCCGAGGGCTCGGGAGTGTTTTCGGAGGTGTTACGGGGTGAGTTTCCCTTAAAAATATTGCAGAAAACCTGCAACAGGTGCCCAGGCCTTTTCTTCATCGCGAACGCACTCCATCCCCCGCGTTCGCGAAGCACCAGAATTCCCTTTATCGCGTTCGCATACGACATCTCGCATTCGCGTAAGCCAAAGTTGGGACCCCTGTACTTTCCTCTTCGCGTTCGCATCTACACCATCGCGAACGCATAGCCCTGCAGCCTTCCTCTTCGCGTTCGCGTGGGCCTTCACGCGTTCGCATAGAACAACCCAGGACCTCCCCTGCCTTCCTTCTTCGCGTTCGCGTAAGGCTTATCGCGAACGCGATGCTTCCCAGCACTTCCTCATCGCGAACGCGACACCACTGTCGCGAACGCGTAGTGTATTTTTGCCCAGTGAAAATTTTAAAAACGGGACAGAACCAGTGTATTCAGATTTCTCACTCTTTTATCACGAACCCTCTCCTCTCCCAAGCCCTAGGAAGCCATTAACGCCCCCAAGCTTCAAGACCCTTTGAGTAAGTGATTTCCCGCTTATTTCCTTCACTTTTCTTTCATTAATTAACTAGTTTCTAAGCCTAAATCATGAAATCAAGGTAGAAATCATGGGTTTTGAGCAAAGTTAGGTTTTTGAGAATTTTGGGTAATTCAACCCCAATTTGGGATCGAATCTTAAAACAAATTATATGTTTGCACTTGTGGGGGTATGGGTGAATTTATTTTGGCTCGAACCTCGGGTTTTGACCAAGCGGGCCCGGGGTCGGTTTTACAAATTTTGGACAGAATATTAAAAGGACTTTAATTAGGCAATTGGGCTGGTTTATTGAGTAGAATTGATGATATTAAATAAATTGTGTATAGATATGATTGAATTGGAGCGAAATTCGAAAGGAAAGGCATTGCTTGAGGACTGAGTTGACCGTAAACCTTCGAGGTAAGTGTTTGATCTATCCTAGCTTGAGGGAATAGGATTAGAGTATAATAAATTGCTATTTGCTAAATGATCGAGTGCAGTGTATAGGCGTGGTGACGAGTGTCTATACACCGGAGTCTAGCATGACCGTGAGTCGTCGTTGTACATGTCTTGAACTAATTTGGAACTCTCCTAAGCTAAAAGTATGATTTGCTACAAATGTGAAGAGTTCGAGAATAAATTGTGAAATATTGATATTTTGGAGCGTTGGCTCAAATGATGAATATTATTGAATTAAAGTTGAAAGTATTGAAAGGAATTATGATTAATCCCTTGCCGGGATGGTTAAATTACTGAACCCTTGCCGGGTTGTGAAAGTTATTGTTGTTGTTCCCTTGCCAGGACCTTATTGATATTGTTGTTACTCCCTTGCCGGGATAGTACTTGTTATTTATTTATTCTTCTTGCCCGTTTGGTTGTGACTGCTGTTTGGGTGAGGAAGAGTGATATTGCACGAAGGGTCATTCCGTGCTACTTCTGATTTTAATTGCACGAAGGGTCATTCCGTGCGATGTTGTGACTATTTACGCACGAAGGTACATTCCGTGCTATGTTTTGATTATATTTGCACGAAGGGTCATTCCGTGCCATGAAATGAGAGTTATGTGAGGAAAAACACGGAGGGTGATGCCGTGCATTTTTAGATGATTGTTTGGGTGAGAATGAGAGTAAAAGCACGAAGGGTGATGCCGTGCAACTATTGAATTTTCTTATTTTGTGATAATTATTGTTGCGCTCTGTTTCTATTTCACTGATGAATTATATGTATTCAATTGTGCTCCCCATAGCATGTTCCCTCCCTTTTATTTGTTTAGTTCAGTATTTCTGTTGTTTTTGTGGTACATATGTATATAGCACTGCACAGGTTTATGTGAGTGTCTGGTCCTAGCCTTGTCACTACTTCGCCGGGATAGGCCAGGCACTTACCAGCACATGGGGTCAGTTGTGCTGATACTACACTTCTGTGCATTTTTGCACAGGTCCAGATTTTGAGCAGCAGCAACAACAGTAGTTCGATAGCAGGATCTTATTACTACGAGACTGAGGTAGCTTGCAGGCGTCCGCAGGCCCGGCGTCTCTTCTTATGCTTTTTATTTATACTGTAGTCTTATTGTTTCGAGACAGACGGTTATTATATTTCTTTCAGACCATTATATGTAGTTTATTCTTAGTGGTTCGTGAGCTTGTGACACCAAATCTTGAGTAGAGGATATTGTTGAGCAGTTCATATTTATTTCAGACTTATAAAATTAGACTTCCGCAGCTATTGTTATTATTATTATTTCATGCTATTAAATTGACAACAGGATATTTTTATTTATGAAAACGGTGAGGAACTTGGCTTGCCTAGCTACCACGAGCAGGCGCCATAACGATCCCGATGGTGAAAAATCCGGGTCGTGACAAAATACAACATTTCTAGTTTGACTTTTCGAAACCAAGATACAACCCACACCATGTATACGGAGCCTGTAATGGATAGAAAAGAGTAATGCGATGGTGCTGACAATAAGGCCCTGGCTATACCTAGAAATGCTATACATAAAAAAACAAAAGATACAAGACATCGAAACGAAGTGGGGCAAGTCATATGAGGAGAGGGTGTACTGCTATCACTTATCGATGCCATCTGCTGTGGAACCACCTGCATCTATTAAGATGCAGCACCCCCGGAAGGACGTTAGTACTTATGGAATAGTATTAATATATAAAGCAAAATACCGTCTCAAAGAATCGAGTAACAGAAGGACAAACAACATAAGATCAACGAGAGCCTCAAACAATATGAAAGCATCAAGTTAGAAGAAGATTAAAAAAAATCTCCGAGTACATGTTATTATTTTTAAGTTGGGATATTTTTAGCACCGATATACCATCGTGTTTTTAGCACGGAGTCCGATCACAGCCCGATCAACCAAGCCATCTCACCCAAAGACATCAAATCACAATACTACTGTACTTTTAGTACAGAGTCTGATCTCAGCCCGATTTTCTAAACCGTCTCACCCCAAGACATCCCACCACAACACCACCATGCAACATGGCGTCCAATCTCGACCTGATCGGCTAGGTCGTCTCCCCACATATGTCGTGTGAGTCGACATCCAATCTTAGGTTAGCAATAGTCTCATCCCAATCATTGGGGAGAAATCCTAACACATCAATCTCATCCCATTTAAGGGGAACAATCTCAACACATCAGTACGAGGATTTACCCCTCAATCACACCTACCTTGGGCATGTGTAGTTTCAAGATTAGGTTGTTTCAACCTACACTTCCTCGGTGACTAACGGTACTCCTAAGAACATTTTTGTTTTTGCACACAAAGGAAGCAGAAATACAAATACATTCACCTCATAACCTTTCAAACCATATATAGCTTCATTAGTACTTTCTACCACTCACAACATCATTATTTCATTGGCTTTTTTGGCCATACATATGATTCTTCATTCATAGCATGGTAGTCGTATCTCATATCCCACACTTTTATTTCTTTACTTTCAAGGTTCATCATCATAAACAAAAACATATATAATATTCTAGAAATCATAACTCTAAGGTCATTAGTAATGAAGGCTTTAAACACAATGAATTTCTTTCCACAGAAATTGAGCAAAATGATTGGTAATCGAAGCACAAGTTATAATCATAAACGAGTAACACACCATTTATTCTTGAAAATACTTTTCCCCAAAAGGGCAATGCACAATTTTGACTCTTGAATATGTAAGAACTCAAAACACATTGAAAATACTTACAAAGCATAATATGGTGATCACGATTGAAACAAGGGTCAAATCATAGGCATTAGTTTAAACAACCACATGTGAACATGACTTGAGTACATAAGCTTTTAGGAAAATCTATTTTCCGAGTCAATTTGGAACAGTGAATCAAGCCTTATTTCATAATCTTTCATATATCATTTCATTTCATTGTCTCTAATGGCCACAAGTATAATTTTCATTCTTGGCACAGTGGCCACACTTTATATCTCCAACTTACTTCTTTAACTTTCAAGCATCTTTATAGATTACCATCAATAAAAGCAGTTGAAATCAAGGCCATAAGTATAAATATGAGCAATATGGGTCTTGGCCACATTGAGTTTTCATTCCAAGTTAAGCATAATAGACTTTCAATTGAAACACGAATTGAAGTCATAAAATTTTGCTTGAACACATTCTCGAAGAGATCATAATAAGATAGGAGAAATTGGTACACGTTCTAAGTATATGAATCTTTCAACACTACGCTTACTTGGGATAATCAAATTTTTAAGGAACCATTCGGCACATGGGAATTAGGAATCTGGGCCGACCATATTTGAAACTTTCGGGAACATCATGGAATTTGACTCTGAGAGAGAAGTTTAGCCAACATACCTTGCTTGAGTTTTTCTTAGGTTACTACAACATCCCATTACTCTTAGCAAATTCAATCCGTATTGATGATGGTCTAGTGAATGGCTTTCTTGATTGTTGAAGACCGGGGCAAGAATGGATTGGTAAAATTGCTAGGTCTTCTCCCTCTCTCTCTAAGATACTCTCACTTCCTCCAAAAACATCATATTTTGCCTTCAAAATGAGTCCTAAAAGATTTTAATCAAAATGGGGTCAGGTTATAAAAATAGAAAATGGATCCTCCGAACTCAACTCTGCGGTCGCAGAGTGGACCGCAGAACAAGTACGCAGTTCGCACGAGGGACCTCAAAATTGACTTCCGAAAACTGGGCTGGCCTGGTCAAGTATGCGTTCAGGTCTATGGTCTATAGACCAGTTATGCGGCCGCTAAATGGACCGCAGAATCACCTTCTAAATTCTTCATGTTAAATTTGCGACGAAAGTGCGGACCACAAAATAGAAATACAATCGCATAATGGCCGCCAATGTTTTAAAAGGCGAGGGCATGAGGCGAGGCGTTTTACCTTTGACGAGGCGAGGCTTAAGCCCTGAGACATGGGGCGTAAGTCCCACGGATCTTTAAGTTTATTAATTTCAAGAATTTTAAGATAGTATAAAATAAAAAATAATTATAAAATTACATTAAAATTATAATAAATAATCTATTTAAAATATTTATAAAGTATAACCAACCATGAATAATACGAAAAATATGACATATATCATAATATGCAGATTAGCTGCAACGTCGTTACAACTCAAACATCAAAAGTAATGTATTCGATACGAAATTTTATACGTATCTCTTAAGGAGTAGTGAATCTTGAAAGAATTTCGATATTATAATTTGATATTTTTTTATAAAATACTCCTTTTATTTAATATGCTTTCTATTTAAAATAGAATTTATATAAAAATATTTTTTATAATTTAAATATGATTCTATAGCATCATTTACTTTTAAGTTTCAACAAGTTAATAAAGTGACACATAATTCACCGTACAATACCATGAAAACTAATTATTTGTAAATAGTTAATAGCTAATACTAAACTATTAAATTAATAAGTATTGTATCACGTAAACATGAAAAAAATTATTTAGGAAAATAATTATAAAACAATTATGGATTATTATATAATAAAGACATAACAAAAGTTAACAAATAAATATTTTTAAATGAAAGATTTATTTAATATATACTATAATAGCAGCCTTAGTGGATAATGTGCAATAATTTTTATTTTAATTATGACATAAAATACTCTCAACTTAACGATTTATGATTAAGAAAAAAGTAATTTTGAATAGTCAACGATTTATTAAGAAAATTTGTGCATTTACAAGGTTAGTTACACTCAATTGCATAAAGTAAAGTTCTATTAGGCGAGCCCAGTATGCTGGGCATTGAGCGAGTCCGGGGTGTAAGCCCCGACGACCGAGGCGTAAACCTCATGGAACTAAGCCTTATACATAAGCCCAGAGGTATTTTACGAGTGCTCCGCCCTGGGGCGAGTCCTAATTCTACTTTTTAAAACAGAGATGGCCGCAAATAAGGAACTTCAAACGAGGAATGGTCATGGCGATGCGATGAATATTATTCCTTAGGTCTTTTTATGGGCCAAAAATTTGTAGATGATTCAGGTACGATCACCCGGTCCATGCAGATGTATTGGGTTATAACACATGATAATTTGAGAATCAGGCAAAATTCCTATTTTATGGACCTAAAATGCTAACAAATGAGGAACGGTCATGGCGAGGCGATGACTATTCTTCTTTATGTCGTTTTTTATGGACCAAAATTTTTTAAACGATCCGGATTTGGTCGCCCGGGCCTATGGAGATGGCATGGCTATAGCACACGAAAATTTGGGAATCGGGCAGAATTTAAATTTTATGGCCTTAAAATGCAAAAAAAAAAGGAACAGTCATGGAGAGGAATATTATTGTTCCTTAGGTCGTTTTTAATAGGCCGGAAAAATTTTTAGCGATCTGATCCGGTTGTCCGGGCCTATACAAATGGTATGGGCTATAGCACACAAATCTGAGAATCGGACAGAATTCTAGTTTTATGGCCCTTAGATGCCAAAAACCAAAGAAAGGTCATGGCGAGGCGATGACATTTGTTTCTTATATCGTTTTTTATGGGCCAGCAAAATTTCAGGCGACGGACTCCAAATTGCCTGAATTTTTGGGGACACATCAAAAACGGCCTAATGAACAATGTTCATGGCTTTGCGATGATGTTCGGGCTTATTTTTTATATTTTGGGGTCATGCAACATGAATTGGTGATTATATCTATTTTTTCATGTGTATTAGCACATGTTAATTTTATAGAAATTTTTTGACGGATCCTTATTGGCCAAACATTTCGTAGGTCTATAAGAAATGACATATTGATCAATACTTTTTGCTTCCACATGATTTTTGGATTCATTTTTTTAGTGTTTCGGGGTCATTCAACCTAAATATATGATTATATTCACTTTTTAGTGTGGACTAGTACATACTGATTTTATAGAATTTTATTGACATACTCTTATTAGTATGAAATTATGTAGTTCCATCAGAAACAGACTAGCGATCAACACTCATTGCTTCGCCATGACTTTCGAGTTTATTTTCTAGCGTTTCAAGGGCATGCAACACAAATTTATGATTATATTCACTTTTTCGTGTGTATTAGTAGTACATACTAATTTTGTAAAAAAAATTTAAAAATTAATGAACTCTGTTTGGCCTGAAATATTGTAGGTCCACTAGAAACGGCTTAGTAACGAATATCCTTGCTTCGCCATAACTTTCGGGTTTATTTTATGACATTTGGAGGTCATGCAATATAAATTTGTAATTATACACACTTTATCATGTGTATTAGTGCATGCTGATTTTATATAAACAAATTTATGGACTCTGATTGGCTTGAAATTTTGAAAGTCCATAGAAAACAGTCTAGTGACCAATACTCATTGCTTCTCCGTGACTTTCAGGTTCAGTTTATGGCATTTCATGATTATGCAATACGAATTTGTGATTACATCCATTTTTTTCGTGTGTATTAGTACATGTTGATTTTGTAAAAAAAGTTTAGTGGACTCTGCTTGGCCTGAATTCTTGTAGGTCCATAGAAATTATCCTGTAACTAATACTCATTGCTTTGTCATGACTTTCGGGTTGATTTTGGTATTTTGGGGTCATGCAACACGATTTTGTGATTATATTTACTTTTTCATGTATAGAATTTTATTTTTGACGGACTTCGATTGGCCTGAATTTTCATAGGTTATATGAAACGGCCAAGTGACCGATACTCATTGATTTTCCATGACTTTCAGATTCATTTTATGGAGTTTCGTGCTGATGCAACACGAATTTGTGATTGTATCCATTTTTTCGTGCGTATTATTACAGTCTGATTTTGTAGAAATATTTTTACGAGCTCCGATTGGCCTGAATTTGTAGGTCCATAGAAAATAACCTAGTGACAAATGCATATCATTTTGCATGACTCAGGTTTATTATATAGCATGTCGGGGTCATGCAATATAAATTTGTGATTATATCTATTTTCGTGTGTATTGTTACATGTTGATTTTGTAGAATTTTTTTTACGGACTGTGATTGGCCTCAAATTTTGTAGATCCATAGGAAACGTCCTAGTTACAATACTCAATGCATCACCATAACTTTCGGGTTCATTTTTTATGTTTCGGGATCATCAAATATGAATTTGTAATCATATCCACTTTTTTATGTATGTTAGTGCATGCTGATTTTGTATATTTATTGTGACAGGCTTGATTGGCTCGAATTTTTGTATGTCCTTAGGAAACGGTCTAGTGACTAATACTCATTATTTTGCCATAAATTTGGGATTCATTTTATGACATTTCGTAGTCATGCAATATGAATTTGTGATTGTAGCCACTTTTTCGTATGTATTGGTACATACTGATTTTGTAGAGTATTTTTAGGACTCCGATTGGTTTGAAATTTCATAGGTTCATAAGAAACGACTTAATGACTAATACTCATTATTTCGCCATGAATTTCTTGTTCATTTTAAGGTCTTTTATAGTTTATAAAATATGAATTTATGATTATATCTACTTTTTCGTGCGTATTACTACATGCTGATTTTACAAAAATTTTGTTGACGCACTCTTATTGGTATGAAATTTTATAGGTCCACAAGAAATAGCCTAGTGATCAATACTGATTGTTTCGCCATGATTAACATTGCTTTTTTACCTTCACGTTCATATGACATTTAATGATCACGCAACACGAATTTATAATTATATCTATTGTTTTTGTGTATTAGTACATGCAAATTTTGTCGATTTTTTTGGCAGAATGCGATCGACCTGGATTTTCGTAGGTCCAAAGAAAACATGATATTGATCAATACTATTGTTTCGCCATGACTTTCGGGTTTAATTTTGGTATTTTAGGGCCATACAATACGAATTTATGATTATCCCTTTTCGTATGCATTAGTACAATGATGATTTTGTGAAATTTTTATACGAATTTCGATTGGGCTGAAATTTTGTAAGTCCAAAGAAAACAACCTAGCGGCCAATATTCGTCGTTTTGCCATAACTTTTCGGTTCTTTTAATTTGTTTTGGGGTCATGCAACACGAATTTATAATTATATTTACTTTTCGTATGTATTAGCATATGTTAATTTTGTAAAAAAAAATTTACAGACTCCGATTGGTTTGAAATTTTGTAAGCCCATAAGAAACGATACTCATTACTTTACCATGACTTTCGGTTCAGTTTTGATATTTTGGGGTCATACAATAAAATTTGTGATTATATCTACCTTTTCATATGTATTAATACATGCTGATTTTGTATAATTTTATTGAAGGATTCTGATTGGCCTGAAACTTCGTAGGTCCATGGGAAATAGCCTAGTGACCAATACTCATAGCTTCGTCATGACTTTTAGATTAATTTTATGGCGTTTTCAGGTCATAAAACACGAATTTATGATTATATCCACTTTTTAATATGTATTAGTACATGTTGATTTTGTTAAAAAAAAATTGGCGGACTGTGATTGGCTTGAGATTTTGTAGGTCCACAGAAAATGGCCTAATGACCAATACACATCGCTTACTCATGAATTTCAGGTTCATTTTATAGCGCTCTAAATTATGCAATACTAATTTGTGATTATATCCACTTTTTCTTGTGTATTAGTACATGTTAATTTTATAATATAAAATATTGACGAACTTTGGTTGGCCTGAATTTTCGTAGGTACATACGAAATAGCCCAGTGACCAATACATATTGCTTCGCCATGACTTTCCGGCTCAATTTTGATGTTTTGGGTCATGTAATATGAATTTGTGATTATATCCATTTTTTAACGTGTAGAATCTTTTTAACGAACTCTAGTTGACCTGATTTTTTATAGGTCCATACAAAATGGCCTAAGGGACCAAAACTCATTGATCGCCATGATTTTCGGGTTTATTTTGTGGCGTTTCATAGTGATTCAAATGAATTTGTGATTATATACAATTTTTCATTAGTATAGGCTGATTTTATAGAATTTTTTGATTAGCGTGAAAAGTTGTAGGTCCATAAAAAACAACCCAGTGACCAATATTCATTGATTCACCATGAGCTACGGTGAATTTTATGGCATTTCAAGGTGATGCAGCATAAATTTGTGATTATATCCATTTTTTCGTATGTATTAGTACATGTTAATTTTGTAGAATTTTTTTGATAGAGTAAACAGATAATCTAAAATTAACAGCGCATAGCAAAATTTGACTGAAAACCCAAAGATATATATACCTTTCTTTGTTCCTTCTTTTACAGAGAATATAATTGTATTAATTTACAATTAACACAGCTATTGTGATGTGTTCTCCAGAAGGTAATACAATGTAGTCATGGACATTCAAGGGCTCCCCTTTTCCTACTTCCCCTCCAACTCAAAAACTAGAAAAAAAAAATGAATGAAAAAGAGAAGACTATGTATCCCTACAAAAAGGCAGCTCTTTCAATGTAAGCTTGTATCAAAGTTGTGCTGTAGGGTAAATTACAAACATCAAGTCATGGCTTCTGGAAAAAAAAGATTAGCTCTAACACCTGATTAGATTAGAATTGGGAAGATGTAGATGGCCGATCCTCTTGCTTCTCTACGAGCACACATCTTGATGGTGGACCAAACATGCTTAATAGTACCTGCAGAGGAGGAGCAAGTGGAGCATTTACAAGGCATAACCAGGTTTGCTTCAAATTTCAACATCTACATGGTTTTAGAATTCTACAATTTTCAAGTAAAATTAAGGATTAAGTTAACTAATTAAACATTAGTTCAGTAACTTTTCGCCTCTTCCTCTTTCTTTTTTTGGTGCAAAATGAATGCAACTATTGAAATACAGCAATCCTACGTTTCCAGTTCCACTAAGATCATTGTCGTCATTTCAAGTTCTTTTTTCGATTTTGTTGTTCTTGTGAAACATAATAATGAATTTGATTTCAATGGATAGGATAAAGTAATCTTTATATTATATGATGTTTTTCTTATCATTCGGAATAGTTATTGCTAATGCAAGTCACTTACAGGTAAAAATACGAGTCCATGTAGAAAACCAAGAAGAACCAAAGCCAGGTACATTTGGAAGTAGTAAACCTGCAAAATGTAGGTTAAGATAAGGACAACCAGAACAAGCGGTTCACTCCAAGACTTTGTGTGCAAGAAGACATACCACAAAAACTTCTGTCCTTGAGAAACAAAGAACAAGGACACCGACGAGCTTGGTAAGCGTGATACCACTGCAAAAGGTGAGATTAACAAATAAGTGAGAATTCTTTTCCAGGTATATATATATATATTCTTCAATATCTACCACATTTGAAAGACACAGGTCATAGGTCCATTAGCTTTCTCTGTGGCTAGTAAACATCATCGAATGGGAATAGATCCTTTTCTCGATTTGTTATGGCAGCTCGTTATAGTTCCACGTAATTCCAATTTTTCAAATTTGATTTTCACATGATCTATCCTTCCTGACAGTTCTTCATTTCATATTATGACGCTATGTGCTAAAATTCAATGTGGTTATGGACATGTATTCATATCAAGTTAGCATCCTGCTAGCCGTTAATTCCTGTTCTTGAAAGTATTGCGTCATAGTTATATCTGTTTATAAACAAGCTGACTCACTATTTTTAATCCTATTGATAAAAGTCAAAAAGTAGACTTGATTAAAGATAGTTGCACTGAATTGGTAAAATGGAGAAGCAAAAACAAAAGGATTTTTTAAACGTGCTCTAACATAGAGAGAGATCAGAAGACATAATCCATCCTATCTTCTCCATTAGTATAAGAGAATGTCAAACCTGAATACTGAAGCGCCCATAGTAGTCAGTGCCTCCTTCATCCGTTGATTTCTATCTCCACTGCTGACCTGCATAAAGTGCATAAGAATGTTAAAGAGAGAACTCTAGGATGAGTGCCTCTAACTGAACATACAGAAAAATGAATAAAGATAACGAATAATATTGCTGCTGTACACCAACAACCCTGAATTAACCTGGGAATATAAAGCCAAATTATCTTGTTTCGACTTCCTATTTAGGGTCATAATTGACTGCTCAAGCGAATGTATAATTCGCTGCAGGAGGTTCATCGCTAATAACTCAATGAAAGACATCATTTGAACAGTTTACTTAGCACTAAACTTTTACTAGAACTTATTAGTCATTAGTTTTACTCAATCAGACAAAGATTCCCTTCTCAATCTCTTTGGAGACCACTACATTTGTTCAATATACAGTAATTCCCTTAATTGGGCCTACTCAAGTTGAGCTCTACTCTCCCATTATTTTAAAAAGAGTAGTAGACCAGATAGATCACTGTCATAGAAGACTAACCAAGAAGGCATGTGTTATATGGACACAGAATTCAACAGCAATACCGACGGACATCACAAGGTTAACAACAGATACAGCATTGAGCTGTATTTTTAGAATTGCCATTACTCCCTGCAAAACAATGTACAATGTCACAGTTAGAGAGAAAACAAACACGTTCAATGATATGAACTCAAGCGATTTGTTCACAGAAGAAAATATACCATAAGATCCAGAACAATCATAGCCAGCACAAGCAAGATAATTGCTGAAGTCCATAAACTGGATGTAGCAAAAGGTGCAAGGAAACAGAGTTGATATCACATATATAAAATAAAATAAAAAGATGTTTTGTTCCAGGAAGCAAGAAAGAATTGAAAGGAACAGCATTCCAAGTAAGAGATAATCTACTAACCTACATGTGATCACTAAGCATACAATGAATACAGCACCTGTAGAAAATGAAAAATTAATTGATTAATGTTTCTAAATGGTTTGTCATTCTAAAACTACCCAATGTTTTCTAATTGAGAAAGGATAAGCGACATATATAAAAAGCATAAAGAGGGATGATACTGACCAATAGCAATAGCTAAGTTAATTAGGGCTGTCCTCCATATGCTCAGATATTGCTCAAAGAACATATAAAACACAGCATATGGGAAGATCTCCATCTGCACAAGACAAAGAGATAAGCCATGGCCAACACACAGAATTTTTAAAAAATGCATGCCAAGTGTCTGATTCTCTGGAAGAAGATAATGGGACGAATCACAGAATTGTAGCAGTTTACTTGTGGGGTTTAATTATAGGCTGTAAGAACTCTTTCACTTGGCACAATTTCCTTTTTATGCCACATAGTTTTTCCTTCCTTTGTACCTCGACTCTTACAAATACAGAGAATTATATTAGTCATATACAATTCGCAAGACACCATGACACGAAAATCTAACCTCCAGAATTTCTTGAAAGTTCCACAATGAAAATTTAAGTTTTACTAAACATACCAAAACTTTAATAATACAAATATAACATATGCCTATTGGTTTTTGGATTAAATAATCCCTATTTCAGATCATCTTTCCTTCTGTTTTCGTTCAATCAGAATTGGCATAAACGACAGTAAGAGCACTCTCTCTATAAATGATCTAACTGTAGCTACATTTCTCAAATTACCACATTTACTAGCTAACAACATGCTTATTAAGAGCATATTCACATTCATGATATCAACTATGAATAACCAAAGTAAATGTGTTTCTCTCCTACTTTCATCGATCTTGCACAACTCCCCTCTACCTTCAGAGTTTATAATCAGACGAACAGCTAGATGAGATTAACCAAATTTTCCAGCAGTAACTGCTCTGCACTGCAGAACAACTTTCTTTTCAAATATCCATTATCTGCTACCCTCATGAATTTCAAAGAATGAGTTGCAATGGGATTGTTGACAACAATCTTGACATAAAAGTCTTTATTTAGGTAAATAAATTGTACTAATTACTAAAACACAAATAATGAGTTGAAAACACGAATGACAATGCTCTAAAGGCTATAACGAGAAATAGTTTATCACCAGAATGTACATACTAATAGTTGAACAAATAAAAACAAAAGAGATAATCTTAGTACAAAAGTAGATTGTCACTAGAATTGTCATTAAAAAGCAGTAGAGACAACAAAGAGAGGCCAAACAGTTAAGTTCCTGAAAAGGATACCAATACTTCATTACGTTGCATTCAGAAATTACCTTTAGAGAATCAGAAAGCCTTGAACTGAAGTCTCGTGCAGCCCTCATCGAATTGACATAGTCAACCTGAAGAAAATGGCTTGATATTGAAGGCATGGACTTCAAGACAAAGTTTAGTGAACTGTAAGGTAAAGGATTGGGAATGATTACATACTTGTTTGTTAAGAGGCGTGTGATATGTACGAAAGGCTGATGCTTTAATAATACCGGCCTCATAGCCTGATGACCAAAACAAAAGGAGCAAAGTTATAATTAATGGGAGCTGATTCAGACGAACAATTAACTGACTGCAAGATCTATATCACGTTTAAGGGAAACAACCAACAATACATATAATCGGTCAACCTTCAAGCTCGACATTGGTGGTGTAAGCCCCATTGCCACCTTTAGCACAATCACTGGAAGGCAAAGCATTCAGGAACCATGGAAGCTTCTCTCGAAACTGTTGAGTTGTGGGGCGACCATTTGCTAAATCTGAATGACGGAAACACTGAAGGAATCCAAATGTTAGCCAAGTACTCAATTCAACAGTTTTCTGTTGGCTTAATGATTTTCATGTAATTGAGACATTCATAGGCATGACTCTAGCTAAACTTGGAAAATGTCCAAGGAGATTCTTCAAAAAGCCAAAATAAAAAAGATATTTGAAACTGAAGAATACATTTTGCTTACTGTCACATTGCAATACAAAGCACAATAACAAATTATATCAGATAGAAATATTTGAATTACCGTTGTGCAATCCTTGCATAGTCTGTTCGGGCTACAGGAGCCACTACTGGGCGAACAACATGGGGGCTGGAAGAAAAGAGATACTTTCAGTTAGTAATAGAATATAATTAAGTAAAAGAAAAGTATATCAAAAAGTAATAGCAGTAAACTCTTTTTTTTGTTTTTTGAGTAAACTTTTAGCGGCAGTGATGTGAGATGTAGAACAAGAAGGACACCATAGTATGAGATAAACGGCAATTCTTGAGCCCAAAACACTTTAAAACATCGCAATTTGTAAAGTTCTATCACATTTCATTCAGTTATTTGAGCACGCAAGAAGTGGTGAACTTAAAAAAGAGTGGTCTGCTTCAAAGCAAATTGGAAAAACACACATGACAGTACAAAAAGTAGCCATTTTAAAGCTGTAATAGTACAATTGAAAAAATATTAGACTGAGAACAGAGTATAACAAGTCAAACACCTTTTACTATGAAATGTTGGGTAAGTATTCCAGTCATGACACTATTCTTCTTAAGGAAAAAGTAACCGAACCTGATCATCAGGAGGACAAAAACTACTATTTGTAAATTTTCTACAGCACCCAAAAGCTTCTGGAGATATCCAAACAAGAAAATCATCAAGCCATGAAGCAGCTGGTTTAGCAATGTAACTTGATTCTGGTGTTAAAGATGCTCTGGCTATCTGCAGAATACAAAGTTAAGCTAAAGTAAAGCATGAACAATATGAGGAAAATATCCCCTTAAGCAAAAAAGATTTATAAACCATAACACCCGCATCAGTGAAGACCATATGCAATAAACTTTAGAAAGCACATGATCCAATTGGGATGAGCTCAAGAGTTAGGGGTCAGCAATAAACCAAATACTATCCCTTTCCCAAAACCCAGCAGCAGAAGAAACTTAATCCAGGACCAAAAATATTATTCCTCTCAGATGAAGAGAGAGACAATTCTACATGTAGCTTAATTCTAGGAGAGACTCCACTTCACAAGAACATGTCAATGGTATGATTCTTCAAAAGAAACACGTGTTTTACCTCATTCAGTAGAGAATCAGAATCACATTGACTGATGGAACATAGCTGGTTCGTTTGTCTTGAGTCAGAGCTGAGAGAGTAAAATCACATTCTCAATCATTAGGACTATTGAGTTCAACATTCACATCTGTCGCCAATAATAGCTCAAAGTTCTGACATTTAAATCATGCAAAAGCCAGTTAACCAGCCAATTGCATGTTCATAGTTTGAACAGGGTAAGCAAGAGTTTTGTCATAGGTATGCATAATCATTTCAAGAACAATTTCTCTTATATATTGATATGAATTCTTTTCTTCTCCAGCATCCACAAAAGAACTTCCTTGGCACCAAACTACTTTACTAACATGCTTAGACAAAAATTAAACACAATTCTAACTCTCAGCAGGCATCCTCTTATTCTCTCAAATATAATCTGCATATCTTTGATGAATACGCATATCACAACTAGAATGTTTTAAAACATTTCTGAAGTTCTTCCAACCAAGAGGTTGTGAGTTCGAGTCTCCCCAAGAGCAAGGTGGGAAGTTCTTGGAGGGAAGGATGCCGGGGGTCTTTTTGGAAACAGCAGGTAGGGGTAAGGTCTGCGTACGCACTACCCTCCCCAGACCCCCACTAAGTGGGATTATACTGGGTTGTTGTTGTTGTTGTTCGTCAAAGACACAGAAAGAAGTCAGCATATTGAGAAGCATGTTGCTAAATAAAGGAGTATATTATCCATGGTACCTATAGTTATAGTTCTTGACAACAAAGTACAGTGGTGGTCCAATTCTGAGATAGTCCGAGATATTGTTAAAGTAACCCTGCATAAATAATGCAAACAAATATCAAACTTCACAACTCTATGAAAACCAATTTTGTAAATGCACATTAATTAGGGTACTAAACCTGAAGGTATGAGTCGCGAGGAAGAACAATTTGTTGTTCCAAACCAGGTTCAACCCTTGTACATAATGCCTTGAAGAATATCACGATAAAAAGATCATTCACCCCCAGGTTGCTCGATATAATAAAACCAGCAGAAAGAGACAAAGATTACATAGTAAAAAGGTGGTGCAACTTACAATACTCGCCAGCGCAAAAGCAGCAAAGACACATATGACAACAAGTTTTACTCCCCAGAGACTTAAGATGGGGGCGTGAATATCCTACAAGTGAAAAAATCAAAATAAATCAAATTTGTTACCAAATGCAAATAAATCAGCTCCAGTTACAAGAACATCAAGTAGTGTAAGATATAACATGTACATAACTCTACACTCATCAGCAGCATAAAGCTACCAAGATGTACAGAGCTCCCATAAGGTTACCAAGATCACTACCGTTACAACGTCAAGATGTTAAAGCACGAGTCAAATAATCGATTATGATCATCGGAGGCATTACTTGGGTGCTGGAAGGAGAAAGAAAGGAAGAGGAGACATAAGGCTTCAGAAGATGATAGTGATAATTTCGTATATCTTTTTGGTATCCTTGTAGTACTCAATCATGTCCAGATGATAAAACAGCTTTGTAGAATGGAACTTCTCTTAATTAGGATTCCAGATTTCCCCTTGAGTCGAGACATTTTATTCACTTATCAAAAAGAAGAAAAAAATAATCGATGTATAATCACAAACAATTTCCAGTCCTTCGAGATCTCATATGGCTTATATGTAATAAGTATAGCATAGTGATCTTTAAGATGATAGCTGCAATATGAGCAATATCATCAGAGTTGCTCCTGATAGTCATAAGTTAAGATTTTGCATGGTCAACCTAGAAGTCTAAGACTTTGAAAGATAAAACAAAAAGAATAGCAGGATCAAACATCTATTTTTATAATGGATTAAAACAACCTCAGATGGCATTGTTGATCGATAGTACTGAGACATGTTCGCATATAAGTAAATACTAAAACGCCACTTTTTGATTTAGATTTAACTACACAAACCTTGTACTAGATAAAGAAAACAAACATTAAAATGTTTCTGAGATCATATGCATCAGTTCAGAGAGGACAAAGGATGAAATTTCAGAAACATTTAAGACCATCCATTACCTTCATATATCGCACCAGCAATCCAGGTTTTCTCTGTTGATTACCTACAAAATTGTTTGATATAAGGGATTCATCCGATTGGAAAAAAAGTAAAGAGCCTTGAAAAGCTCCCAGATTTACCTTTGTCAGGATCAGCATTTGAACCAGACACTTTAATACATGGGAAACAATCAATCCTGTTATCTTCGGCTCTCAAAAAATCAAAACAAATCAAGGCAACAAATGCAGTAACTTGCAGAAGGAAGTCCAACAAAACGGCCAATGCTGCAGCCAAAGCAAAGAAAAGGGATAAAGAACAGAAGCTCTAAACACAAGTATGCTAGATATTTACAATAATTAGCAATTCTGTAAGCCTAGAATCAGGCTATTCCTGACCTGCGAACATGGAAAAAACGCGGCATGCCGGCATTGGAATGAAACTTCCAACTGCAAATGCTAAAACCTCTGAAAGACTGGCTAGTGTAATTGATGGTCCAACTTCTACAAGAGCATTGCTAATTCGTCCCTCTAAAGGCAGTTCCATTGGCTGCCGCTTAACAGCATTCACCAGAATGCACATGTTATCTACTCCAACCTGAGAAAATATGGAGATTGAGAATGATCATAAAGCAAGAGAAGGTGTTGTAAGTAAATATTTTTTAGACAAAAAGGATCAGCAAGTAGAGACAGAGCAAAGCCAAAGAAGAGGAGACTGTCAAAATTCCACTTACAGCCAAGACAAGGAAAGGGATCACTTCCATTATAATTAGGGTTGATTTTACACCTACTGCACTGAAGAAACCAACTGATCCAAGAACAGAGAGCATGACAAGTATAACTCCTGAAAGACCAAGCAAAACCTGGAAAACAGCAATCCATACAAAGCAAATGTCAAAAAAGAAAATAGAAGAAGGCTAATATAAGCACCACTTTTCAAGTGAGAATGAAAAAGCCAAATGAAACCATTAAGTATGTTGATGATGATTCTCATAGTATATTCTTTTACAAAAATCTAAAATGTGTTAACTGAATAGGACCTAAAATTGCAACAGTCATGAGTCCATGGTACATTATGGTTGATGGTATGAAGGGCCAAAAGCATTGTACCTTAGAGGAAATGTAACAAAAGGAAAAGCGGGGAGTATCGCCCAACGTCAAGGATATATAGGCAAACATCACAAGATAGCTTATCTGGAACAGAGCAAGTACAAAAGGAAATGGTGAGCAGAAGCAACAGAGGAAGTGCATGATATAATCGTCATTAAGGTGAGCGAGAAAGACATGTCAAAGTAAATATGAAACCATAGTGGGTCCACTCCTTACCAAGATAGTAATAGCATCTGCTGTGCTCTCCCTTTTCAACTCTTCCTCAACAGAACTTTCTGATGAAAAAGCAAGGCTCAAATTCTTTGCTTGTACCATTGGCAAGATCTCATCCTGCCCATAGTATTAGACCACATAGTCAAGGTAATCTAGTATTAGAAAATGAATGATGCTCAAATGTTTCATTTAGGATCTCTCAGTGACTTCTTATGTTATCAAGCTTTATTTTCTTTGTGCTTTTATATTATAAAAAAATGTTATCTAGCTTTTTAGAGCCCTCAGAAGGCACGTCATGGCATAGAGCTATTAGTGAAAGGAACATATTACAACATGCAGACCTTCACTAACTGAATGAAAGCCTTCTCCCAGGCCACTGCCTTCTTAGAATAGTTGCCTTCTTTATCAATTGCATTATTCACGGGATAGGTCACAATGAAAGCAGAAGCCTGTCTCATAAACATATATACATCAGGATACAGCTTAGACCAACATTGCATCAGTTCTTTGAATCACGAAATTTATGGACAAGGCAAATGGAGGTACCTCAGAGTAATTGTTACCAGAGAAACCACCAACAGCAGTACTTGGATCAAGTGGAGCCTTAAAAGCACTCAAACAGCTCTCTGCTGAAGTATAATGCTAAAGGACAGCAAAGAAAATTGATGATGAGCTTTAACATTATTCCTTTGGGTTGTGAATAAGTATGAAATGAAAGTGGATGTCAAAGATTGAGAAAAATACAAATTAAAAGGAAAAAGAAGCACATTGATTAATTTCTGATTCTTTAAACTCAAGAGCCAAACTTTCTACGCTGTTCACTTCTTAATATTCTATTGAAGACAGCAAGAATTGACTGATTTTACAAACTTAAGCTGTTAGAATATTGAGTTCCTTGGTGAAGAGATCTCGTAAGCACCCTGAGCAGACACAAGTTGAAGGACCTCTATTTATTTGCTCATCCAATCAATTAGAAGCAACTAACTCCTCACATGAACTCAGAGTACTATCAAGATTTGGATATGCTTTGGTTAGAGTAGAACGTATCAGGTTGTTTCATGTGTTGTCTGCAGATTTAAATAAAAATGACTGTCAATTTGATTTAAGTTGTTCTTATTCAAACCAAGTCATATGTTCAAATCCCAGAATTTCTGCAGTCATTCAATTTGAGAATGGATATCTCAACTTGATGTGTGCATGCTAGAGGAATACACTCTACCTTCTTATTTTTCGATAACTGTGGTGTCCGGCCTAGCTAGCATGCACCTCGACTAATTTCACAATGTACCTACTACCTCCCACCAGCACAGGTATCGGATAACTCTCGGATAACTCTGTCCACCAAGGCTTGAACAGATGGGACTCCGCTGGGATTTGAACCTGAGCCCTCATGGTTTTCAACCCATTAACCACTAGATCACACCCTTGGGTGCAATACACTCTATCTTTATCCAGGCTTAACTAACTAATACAACTCCAATCAGCAGAGCACCTTTAATGCTGTTCTGCTTGATTTGAATGTACGCAGCAAAAAGTAATGTGGACCAAAAAAGCAAGTTACAAGTAAAACCGTTAAGAAGAAAGGAAAAAGAATATTATAACAGCGACCAGAGACAAAAGGAAAAGAAAAATAAAAGTAACTTTATAAGTACTGCATCACAAAGTTAGATCACAACATACCTGAAAACAGTACTGAACATGCTCAATGCCTCCATAACTATCGAAATTATTGCTGTCCATTTTGAAATACTACAAATTATATAAGTGGGAATCAGTTGCAAGACATCTAAGGGGAAATTGAGAGATTTCTTTAACAGACATCTGTAATAGCAGCCATGATTGACAATTAATAGAAGTAGCAGAGTCACAAGTAATTAGGTCTAGTACCAAAAGACATCGCTAAGAGAAAAACAGATAACATTTGGACCATGAAGGAAGGAACAGGAAGCTAAAGGAAAACCATGCAGCAGACAACATCATCTACGCAATGGCATGTCAAAGGGTCAAAACATCCAATCATAGAGCAGAGAGAAAAAGACAAGACCATTTCACAGCCCAAGAAATTTGACACTGAACTTTTCATATTTTTCTCCCGTATGTACTCAATATTTAACCCAATCTTCAGATCATGACATTCTTCAATAAGAGATCACTGACAGACTTAGAGAACTTGCTTCGAAATATTAATAAGTTCAGTTAATGTTTGCTTTAACATGAGATATATAGCCAAAGCGTAAAAGAATCAACTAATATAGTGTTGTACCTGAAGAATACTTTGAGTAGCGCATTCTGTGCCAAGTGGCTTCATACAAATGTCAGCCAGGGATACCATTGAGCCAGAATAGTTCCCTTGGATAGCATCAATCTATTCAACATGGGGCAAACTTAGTTTCTAGGAAAAGAAGAAACTATTAAGAATATACTTTGCACTTGCTTAAATCATATGATGCACAGAATTGTAAATCAGATGTCACTCCTCTTGCAGGTAATTAAAGGAAGCATGATTCCGTTCAGTTTAAAACAAAATTCAAGAAGATGTATTACCTTTTTTTGTATGTCAAAGAGTAACTTGATATTGTCTTCAGTAACAATAGGAGGTGATTTTCCATTATCTGCGTCTGAGATTGTACCAATTATGAGCTGCAATTTTAATAAGGTGATAGTAATTTCCATGAGATTCAAAGGTCATCCAGTCCACCCCCACCTCAAAACAAGGGAAAAAAGGAAGAGAAAAGAAAGCCCCCTTTACCCTGATAAATGGGAAACGTGGGATTCAGCTACTTGAATTTAAAGATACAAATGTAATAAAAAAGGCAGACTTGAGAAACATAGTTAAAGTACATCCAAACTGTAACTGGATCCAAACATGACCAGAATGGCAGGCCTGTTTCTTAAAAAGGTTTATAAGGTTCTTAAACTATAAATTAAGTTGAAAAGGCAACAAAACAGTGAACAGCAGCTAAACAAAAAATGCTCCATTGAGCTAGCAGTTGTCAGCAATAGCATACCCCTAAACCCTCACAGAGTTTCTTTGCTGTAAAATTAGGATAGATGCAGATAGTCAAACAAGGAAGCCTCATTTTGTTTGGCTAAGACCTATCCAGACAAAGACGTGAAAGTTACAAACTTTTATTACATTTAACGTGAATGCAAAGACAAGTTTGCGACATGAAAAGATGATACAGCTAGAGTCTACAAATGGATCAGGATTCAACTAATTCTACTACAACTACACCTCAATCCCAAGCAAGTTGGATGCATCAGGATTCAAGTTGGAAAATTTTCACTGTCCAATTTTAGATGTCTTTCATTGCATGATCAGTACTGAATCGAGAATTCTCCAACTGAAGAAAAAGCTCGGTCAGTATTCAGGGTAAAACCTTTCACCCAATCAGTATCTGAGAAATCATTTTCATGCCTCTTTGGGAGGGATGGATGTAGGTGTTCATCTTAACCAAGTTCAGTGCAAAATTTTGGAGAAGCCCAAGTACTAGTAGCACAGTACTCAAATTAACCACAGTCAAGCCTTTTCAGCAACTGAAATATTAAGATACCAGCATGTTAAATGAAATGGCATAGGTAACTACTCCATTGTACCAAATACTTACATGGAACCCCAGGTGTTGGAAACAACCAGCACTACGAGGTACAAACATATCTAAGTCGTAAGGTTACTGAGTGCTTAAAGCAATTAGAGACCATCAGATCAATCTTTGTCAATATATAAAACAAGTCTTCGTTTTATAGGTTTTGCTTTCTCAATTCCATTGTTAGTTTTGTCATCATTTTGAAGTTACTCCTGAGAAACACTCAACCACAATGTACTCCACCAAAATACTTACGACTCATCCACGAAGTACTCAAGTCAATTAGCGTGAGAAACATAACATACATGTGGCCCCAGAATTATGGATCCACTGAAAAACTGTTGGATACTACAATCGTGAAATATTATACCAAGTCTGACTTAACTACATAAAAAAAATGACAAAAGTATCTAGCAGAAAACACAATGAAGTAGAACCTGCTCAATTCTATAAAATGGTGCAAGGTGGCTGTCAAAAAATAGTTTCTCCTCTGCAGCTCTACTCCCATGGCCGACCCATAGCTGAAAGTATCAATGTGGAATCTCAGGACGTGAATGCAACAAATTAATAATATTAAAACAATGGTATATACAAGCAAATATAAGCTTGATAAGTGGATGAAATGATATAATAGGAAATTCAGACAGCTAAGCCACATCATACCTTCTCAGGCCTTGTCTCAACTTTAAAACGGAAAAGGCCTAAGCAGAGCACCAGGACAATGAACAACGATGAACACAATACAAGAATTGGATTTCTAGCCACCCATGTTCCATATCTCCTGAAAAAGGTTTTTTTACAGATGCAACCATTTCTGTAAAACAATCCTCAACCAATCACTGATCTTAACTGATTAAAAGTGTAGAGAATCACCTGTAGAATTTTGACATATATCCCTGTACAATTGAGAGTTGAATACCACTTGAAATTTGAGGGACATCTTCAAGCATCTGAAATTTTTAAATGAGTTATAAACGTGAGGAGATGATATTGAGATATCTCATGGTGAAACTTCCATTATCCAACCAGCTATGACCCAAAAGTTAAACTACTACAACAAATAGAACATTGAAATTTTGAGGAAAGAAGCTTATAGAAGAAACCAGCCACCTTTCACAGTATTTAAACTACAACTTTTGGCCTATGCACAATGGTGTTAGCTAGTAGATTCTTTAGTTCATATAACTGGATAGGAATTTAAGCTGGGAAAACAAAAGGAAAGACACATTTTATACACATGATGATTTGCCAAACTCAGGTTTAGAGAGACAGAAGGTATTAACATAAAGGAAAGTAGCACTAATATGAAAAATACAAAATGAGATATCTCAGACAAGCAAACAAATCACTGAGAGGTTGCAAACTGGCATTCACCTGCATGGGAATATTCTCATCCTTTTGCCTGCTGCTTTGGCGGATGACACCATTTCCAGTTGCACGGATCAATGGCTTTGTTCTTGAAACCGGAGTCCCTTCTCTTTTTTTATGGAGAAAGCCCCATCCAAGAAAAACAGAGACTAGTACAACATACAGAATTGTGACAGCAACTTCAATACACTTCACCTGCACCAGTCAAGAGTTGGAACAGCATAAATCATGTATTTTCTTGCAGTTCTACCGACGCAACAAAGAGAGATTTAATGAGCTATGCTTTAAAGCTGAAATTCAGTCTGAGCAATGTGTATGAATTATAGAAGCAAGTAAATCAAGTGACTCTATAATAGGTGTCTTTTCACCTTGAGAGACCAAATTCTCACTGAACAAGAATCTTCTCTCTGCGCAGGAGGAGGAGCTGAACTTGAGCAGGCCGAAGCCGAAGGGCAATCACCACATGAACAGCCTAGTGATATATCACCACATGAATATGTAGATACGTTCATAGGTTTCATTCCAGATGACTCAGGAGCAGTTGGTTTGAAGTTAATTGCATAGGGAGATCCGGGGACTCCAGGTGCCGCTCGTCTTCCAATAAATGCATACCACTCTGCCAAATTAAGTGTCAGCATGGCATGCAGATTACCAACTAAACCAAAGAAATCATACTATTATCCACCGTCACCCCAATACTCTCTCTTGTTCTCTCTGTCTTGCGTAACCAAATGAAAGAGCAACTGCCAGTTATACTTATAATGCATGTGTGTGTAAAACCTTTTCAACCCAAGCCAACATGCCTCCTAATAACGATAAAGAAAAGCCAAAAGCTATACTTACTGAGGCATGGTACCATGAAGACAACAACAACATACCCAGTATAATCCCACAGATGGGATTTGGGGAGTACGCAAACCTTACCCCTACTTGGAGAGGTAGAGAAGTTGTTTCCGATAGACCCTCAGCTCAAGAAAAGGTGGAAAGGAAGAATAGGGGAGAAGAAGAGGAGGAAGGGGGGGAGAAAGGCGATAAGCAAAGAGGAGAAAAAGTAGCATCAAATAGTAACCATTAGGGAGCGTAAAAGGGAGAAAAAATAGCATCAAATAGTAAGAATCAGAGAGCAACAATCCCACTAGCAATTTACAAAACAAAGGACGTGGTTGCAAAGTACCAGATACAATAACAAACTAGAAGGAAGTAACATTCAACCCACAGCAAGAATATTACTAGTACTACTGGTGAACCTATGAAAAACTCGCAACTACCTATCAACCCACCACCTTAATCCTTGACCTCCACACCTTCCTATCGCTAGTCATGTCCTCGGTTAGGTGAAGCACCGATATGTCCTGCCTAATCACCTCTCCCCAACACTTCTTAGGCCTACCCCTGCCCTTCCTCAAGCCCGTCATGGTCAACCTCTCACACCTCCTGACCGGGGCATCTATATCTCTCCTCTTCTATGTTGCTCTGACTCTCCGAAAATGTGGCCGGATACGTGTCGGATCCTCCAAAAGTAGTGTATTTTTGAAAGATCCGACACGGGTGCGGCTACATTTTGGAGAGTCCACGCAACATAGCTCTTCTTCACGTGCCCAAACCATCGCAGCCTCGATTCCCCTAACTTGGTTTCCACGGATGCCACTCCCACCTTGTCCCTAATAACTTCATTCCTGATCTTGTCTTTTCTGGAATAACTACGCATGCATGGTAGCATGAAGACATGCACGCCTTTTTACATGTGTGCATCTATTCAAAGTCAGGAACCAAGGAATAGACAATTTACCTCTGAAATTTTTAGCTCCTGCACCAATGAATTCTATGGCTCTGGTATTCATTGTACCAAACTTTACATCCTTGCAAGATTCGTACAATCCCTCACCAAAAGTGTCAGTTATGAAAAAATCAATTCCATCGACAGTAGAATTGCTTTTGACCTGAAAACAAAAAAAAAAACATGAATTGCCTATTCAAAGCAATTTAGGACAATTGGTGTACAGTGACAAACATGATAGTTTAGCTTAAATTAGCTTCCCCGAAAGTGTTTAGGACAATTCATACAAAGTGAGGACGAAATTAAATAGCAAACTGGCCATATAGGTAGCACTTACCTTGGAAATAGATGTAACATTGATAAATTGGCTCTGGTTCGGAGAGCATGTAAGTTCACAAAACAAATTCAAAAAGTTTCTCAAGCATGCTGGACAGCCCACAAGAAACGGAATTGCCTACAAAAGAAGTTAATTGGATAGAGAGGATTTCAAAACAAGAAAGAATCGTGAGAAGAGAACTGCCATTATTTACACATAACTCAAAATGAAAAAGGTTTCAGCTACCCCAACCCCTCCCAAAGAAGAAATATATAGATTATATACACACACATTTAAGAGGAACAACGTATATTGGAGTAAAATTATTTTGAATCCTATAGTAATTTTACTACAAATGATACTCTTATAACCATCCTGCTAGCCAGAAAAGAGAAGCGATGGAAGAGCTATCGTATTGAATGCATAGATATTTCCTTTAATTCCTTTCTTCTACCTGCTATCTCCACTATCATATTGCTATTATTATCTCTCAACTTGCGTTTATTCTTCAATGACTTCTGCCAATTAGAATTATGCACAGTGTGCTCACCAGTATCTAGTGAGTAATATTAATCAGACTAGCTGTCCTAAGTAAAGGAGGTAAAACAAAATTGAAAAATGATTCAGCAGATAAGCTACAAAATCTCAGTGAGCCATCTCCAACTCAGCTCCTGTCACACAAATACACAAGACCCTGTTACTTGACAACCATCAAATGTGAGAGCTTATCACTAAAGCACCAATCTCAAGCCTCCTAAATAGCCCCATGCCAAAGAAAAAAGACGCTCTGTCATACAACATTAGATTTGTTCAAATCACTTGGCTACAAAGACCCTCCAAATTATCAAAATTATACTCATAATATTCTTTGTTGTTAAAACCACTCATTTTTCAGATACAATTCTCAAAATTAGGAGCTGGAAAAGTTTTACAGCATAAAAATCTTACTTGCTGGACTTGAGCTCGCAAGGTATCAAATTGACCCTCCGTACAACAGACGTTTCCAGTTATTGTTGGGCACAAACTTTGAATTTTCGATGAAAGTAGCTCACCTGGCTGCAGAGCAAAAATATTGGACATAATGACGTTAAAATATCAGGTTGAATATAATTTGGATATCCAATAGTTTTAGAGTAATACAACCAGGAGAACCACATATAAGTCTCTGAGCATGTGGATGTGATTCCTTTTTTTCCTTTTGATTGGAAGGGAAGTCAAGTCAGCAAGACAAAGATATAGAGTGAGGGGGACAGGCCAGATCTTGCAGAGGCCAACAACTATGAATGGCTAGCTTAGAATAGCCACTGAACCTCTATCAAGTGATCAATGATGAACCAAATACAAAGGTACCATGATGGTTCATCAATAGTTATCTAACAGTATTTACCTTCACAGAAGGGGAACCAAAGGGACAATTCAGAACTTTTCCATCACTGCGTGCTCCGCAAATGTTATACATGGCACAATATCCTTCAGCATGCCTTTGTCTAATCAAGTGAAAAAATTGAAGATTTCAAACTATAAGGTGTTGCACTTTATGAAATTCATGAAAAATGAGACAATTTTGGTTTTTGTTTACGTTATAAAATAAAATAACAAAAATAAGGCTATCCAATTCTACTTCCACAAGTGCATATTGCTTCGCTTCATTTAGTTCAAGTCAAATTTCAGTTTAGGTTTGTTCTGTAAAATGTAAAATTCAATAAAAGATAAAATAAATAAGGGAGCTGACTGCCTTGGATTAAAATGTACATGGATTTTCTTTCAGCAGAAAAGATATCAATACCATAATTCACTTAAAGATAGAAATGTATAAAACTTACACTCCAGAGGAGTTTGATGTTTGTCCAGTCACCGTAGAACCAATAAAAAAAACCTGCACATGTAAATTTGTTAGTATAACTCAGCGCAGTTCAAGAAGGATTTTCAAAACCATTCATATCAGAAATTATTTTCATTTATTGCATCAAAAGATGCCTATGCCCCACATTAACTTTCTAGGCATCTCTCTCTCTCTCTCTCTCTGTAGGAATCAAATATTAGGCACAATTCAGTAGAAGTCAGGACTAGATGTTAGCCAGCTTATCAAATTCTTCAGCAAATTACTGCTCGAGTAACCTTCATCTTGAAAAAAAGGATATTAATTTACTATGGAAATTCGCTGGAAAGAACACATAAAGATACTTTTTTTTATGCCACAAATTAAAGACATAAATTTGTTAGGTGAAAGAACACAGAAAGACACCTTTTTTTTAGTGCAGATGGCTGCATTCAAACTCCTTATAAAGTTGAATTTTGCAGTATACTTCACATGTAACTCATCAACGTTGTTAAAAGGCGATAGATTATCAAACAATTCCGCAAGGAAGGAAGCCAAATTTCACAACAGAAGTCAAGTTTTAAAATTAAAAACCGAAAATTGAAAAGAAAAAAAAATAGAATATTTCAATAAGAAAGAGAAGTCCAAAATTTTCAGAAAACAGCAAAAAAAAAACGTTTCACTCGCGAGTATTAATTCATTTTGAAGAATGCCAATGATGAAAAAAAACGTGTTTCTGTACAACGACATTAGTTTCAATCAGAAAGCGAATTCAAAATTGAACTTGTTTAAATTAAAAATAAAAAATAAAAAGATAAAGGAGCTTCAATAAGGAGGAGAAGTCCGAAATTATCAACCAACAGGCAAAAGCATTCTGCAACTTCTCAGCTCTCACTGGCGGAAATAAATGATGAACGAAAAACGTGCTTCTACTCAACCGAAGTCAGAAATTTTCAGTCTGAGTAATACCTGAAACAAACATAGCGCGAACCAAATCCGGATAAAATGAAGCATCATTGTTCCTATGGAAAAAAACTCCGCCATTGCTAATGGCCGGAGCTGAGTCCTAAACTCAGAAAACTCCTTTTATAAAGATTTTGGTTCCAGTTATCAACTACCGTATAGTCCAAGCCCGTCTTTTCTGTACAGAATATGAGATGGAGAGAGAGAGAGAGTCAAATGATAAATCTGTAGAATATATAGCACTAAGGTTAATTGCTTCTATTCCATTAAATACTGGATTTATAAATTCTAATGTTCCAGTCTGGAACTTCACGAGTTTTAAGGGACAAACCCGGTCCCCGGCTTTAGGATAAAACACTTGTACTGCAAAATACTATATATTTTACTTAATTTAATGATTTTAGTTATTTTACGGAATTAGCCTTGCTTTCGGTTCGTATTGTCGGGGTGCATTTTAATTATGTTTCCTCAAGGCTCGCGTAATTGAAAGCGTATGATTCCTATTTTTTTTTTTTTTTTTCGATTTGAGTAATCATCATGAAAAGCGCATGGCAATTCTCACCGTTAATTCGATCAATCAATAGTGTGCCTACTCTAACAAGCATTGAAATGGCAATCACTCCCGCGTCCTTAATCAAAAATTTCAAATTCAGGCTTCTTTATACGAAGTTATACTTGTTAGGGATCGTTATAGGCGGATTTAGGACTTAAATCCTATGAGCTCAATTTTTAAGATTTTTGGCATTGATCATATTATATTCTTAAAGTTATGAGTTTATATCTATTTTTTTTGTAATTTTAATAATTATTTACAAATAAATTTTTATTCCGCGTCGAAAATTATAAGTTTAATTGCACTCGCCGGCAGAACACTATATCGGGGAGCGTTTTACATTCCAATATGGAACTTTTCTGCACAAATTCGAATTTTGTCGGCTCAAATATACGAGTAAAGTTTAAATTTTGGTATATCTACTGAGATATTTGTCGAGGGTCTATTTGAAAATAGCCTCCCTACCATGGTAGGAGTAAGGTCTCGGTACACACTACCTTTCTCAGACCCCACTAAGTAAGATTATACTGAATTGTTTTTGTTATTGTTTTTGTGTTTATATCTACTGAGATAGGTTCAGAAAGTTTATTTTCTTTTTCATTTTTCTGTATGTGGAAAAATAAAGCTCATAATGAATGAGATGTTTGTTTGACAAAGAAAAGTTAACCAGAACTCATTAATTGGAGAACTTTTTAGCTAAGATTAAGTATGTGCGTACTTTATTTTATTACACATTTAATAGAGGAAGGGAGAATTTAACTATAGAAGTTAGAATTTGTAATTCCCGTGATATTAGAATTTAGGTACACGACAATACAAGTTTAAGGATGAAAGAATAGAGAAACAAAAGAATTTTAAAATACCTAGGTAACCACTCTGAGCACGAGACAATAAACATTGGTTAAACTTTTTAAAAATTAAATTTTAAAAGTTAATTTTACACTGGAAGTACTCCCTCCTGTAAAAATACATTTTACATTGATTTTTTGACCTTTTTCTTGTGGTCTAAAATAAATAATTTTTTTAAATTTTAAGAATGAATTAATTATTTTTTTCCTACATTGTCCTTAGAGTAAATAGTGTTGGAATATGTATTAGGAGTGTTTATGTGAGATAATAAAGGCTAATATGATCAATTTCATTGCTAATTAATGCTAAAAGGTAAATTTCTTAATATGTGTGAAAACATTCAAAAAAAATTATTTATTTTGGACCGGAGGAAATAATAATTTATGGAGGATAAGATTCCCATTAACTTTCGTAACATATCTTGTATTTCCCTCTGGAACTAACTTTGATGACAGTGACTTTAATACTTTGTCTATACCAATATTATTTAAAAAAGAAACATGTAAACATTTACGACCTTCAATTTATTTCTCCTGCCTTAGCGTGTTACATTTTTTTATTTAGAGTATCAATATGTTGAATACAATTTATGTTTGTTTTAACCTCCTGAATATTCAAGAGATTGGTCACACGTGCTTCGACGTAACCTAAATGGACATTTCATATTTGGCTTCTCCATTTTTATCATTTTTATGTTTATGATGATATAATCATATAAATATGTATAAAGTTTAATATCTAGTGTATTCAAATACGAGTTCATTTTCAATTGGTCACTCAACTATCTTAAATTATTTCTTAAAGTCATTTTTCTTTCGTTTGTAACAACAAAGTCACTTAACTATGTCTATTACACTCAGAATGTCATTTAATTAGATTTTTCAAATTTTGGATTGCCAAATACCTATTTTACCTTCTAAATTATATACATTTATCTTCTTTGTATTTTTTTAAACTTTTTAATGTTATAATTTTCCCTTTTTAATTTATATTATGGACTTACCTATAGAATAAATAAATATTATTTATAAATTAAAAAATAAGTATTTAAGCATCTATATTCTTGAAAATTTTGAATTTTTGTTGTTAATACGAAAGTTATGATTACGAAAAAATTATTCTAATAATTTTTTTTTACTATTCTCATTATTTTGTTATTCTAGCATTATAGATGCTTAAATATTTTTTATATTTTTAATTCATAAATAATATTTATTTATTCTATAGGTATGTCAATATAAATTAAAAAGGGGTAAATCATAATATTAAAAAGTTTTTAAAAAAATAAAAAGAAAATAAATATTTATAATTTAGAGGGTAAAATAGGTATTTGTCAATTCAAAATTTGGAAAATCTAGTTGAATGACCTTATAAGTGCAATAGGTATAGTTTAGTGACTTTGTTATCACAAACGAAAGAAAAGTGAATTTAGGAGATAATTTGTGATAGTTGAGTTACCATTTGAGTAAATCCTTAATATCTACTTTCTTATTTTGTATCTTCAAATTACAGAGACATACTGAATATATTATACATCTCATATCTTGAAATATATTAACAAATCATCAAATATATACTTCTTTATATGTTTTGTCTTCAACTTACGGGATATGTTGTATATAATTTACCAAAAGATAATCCAATTATAGAATACCAAAAATGTAATGGATTCGGTATATTACGTATTACAACATAGATATACTCTTAATTGTACAGTATAATGCCTAGATATAAAGCGGTTTAGTACTCAATATGCCACCAAATCATGGATTGACTCATATCTGATTAACAGTTAAGAGACAATCATGAGGAATACTAGGAGTGCTTTTCTTTAATCAATTTTGGTTAATTGATTTTTGCTGTATGGCACTAGGCGCCTAATGTTGCTATAATCAAATTTTCTGGTTGCTCTAATCTATCTTTGTTTTATTTAAATGGTGTTGGTTAAATTTTAACCATTAGACTACAATTTAATCATGAATTTATTTCTGATCAAGAGTTAAATCGGGTTCGAATCGTGAAATCAAATATTGATATTTGTATCAGGATAGACTCAGCGGCGGATCCAGGATTTATAGTTTATGAGTTTAATTTTTAAGATATTAGCATTAAACCCATTATATTTTTAAAGTTATGGATTCATATCAACCATTTTTATAATTTTAAGGAATTTTTACATATAAATTTTTGCTCCGCATGGAAAGTTATGGGTTCAATTGAACCATAGTAAACCTGTAAAAATAGCACGGTATAGCTAATTTTTGGACTGTTCATTCAAAAATAGCCAGTGTTTACGAAGTCAATGAAAAATAGCCACTATTTTGCTGTAACAGAGACCGGTCCAGCATAATATACTGGAGTTCGGTGCACCTGTGTATGAATTCCAGCATATTATGCTGGACGGGTATACTTTGCTGACTCCAGTATAATATACTGGAGACTGGAGCACCGGTGCACCAAACTCCAGTATATTATACTGGACAATTATACTTGCCGGAACTCCAGTATATTATGCTGGAGTTCAAGCATACTTATGTTGGAACTCCAGTATTATATAATGGCATATTTTTTGATTTTGAACAGTATTTTCGCTCAGATTTATCTTTACATGAAAAGTGGCTAAATTTCGATTACTTTTGAAACTGAGCTATTTTTGAATGACGAGTTGTAAATTAGGCTATTTTTAAATTTCATCCGCCTTTGGGTAGACTGTGAAAATAACACGGGCTAGTCAGTTTTGGAGTGGTAGTTGAAAAATAGCCAGCATTTGCAAAGTTATTAAAAAATAGCCACTATTTTACTGCAACACGAAAAGTTCCAGCATTATATACCGGAGATTGGTGCACCTGTGTATGAACTTCCAGCATATTATGCTAGAACTCTAACACACGGAAAATTCCAGCATAATATACTGGAGATTGGAGCACTTGTATATGAACTTCCAGCATATTATGCTGGAATAGTTTTCGAATTTTGGACAGTGTTTCGTTCAGATTTATCGTCACATAAAGTGACTAAATTTTGATTACTTTTGACACTGTGACTATTTTCAGTTATCACTTGTAAATCTGTCTATTTTTAAATTTCACCCTGATAGATTGCCTATATCACACTCCTTGCGATGCGCCCCTTCCTCGGACCCTGCGTGAATACTAAATACTTTATACATCGGGCTGCATTTTTTAACATAAAGGAGGTAATGAATGATTTACTGAATATGGTCGCATTTTTTTCTATGTCGTCACAACAGCTAGTTAATTATCTGAAATGGCAAAGAGCACTAGGTCCACGCCAAGTCCAAATGTCCTGTGTTTCCTAAAGACAACTGCAGATATGGAATTGCCACTCAGTTTCAACTTTCAACTACCAAGTTTATTAACGTCTTGAAGCCAACAACCCATAGAAATGGACAGGTGAATGAGTGCATTGTCAATTCTAAGATCACCCAACGGAGTTCAACACTTAAGTTAGTCATTTTTTAAGCTCATTTTCGGCTGTTCAACCACCACACTAACTTTGTGGGATTTTTCGTCGGGAAATTTAGAACGTCAATAGTGAAAATAATTTATCGATATTTAGTTACCATAAAATAATTTTCAAGAAAGATATGACTTCTCTTGCTAAAAGGTAAAAGTCATTTTTTTTTTTTTAGACATAGAGCCCATTTGGCTTAGCTGATTTAGAGTAGCTGATAAGCATTAGGTGCTGAAAAACATTTTAAGAGGGTGTTTGGCTAAGCTTATAAGCTGGTCAAACTGGCTTATAAGCACTTTTTGGTTTATCTGCGCGTTTGGTAAAATTAAAAGTGTTTATAAGTGAGTGCTTATAAGCCAAAAATAAACCAAAAGTCATAAGTTGGTCTCCCCCAACTTATCAAATTTTAGCTTATAAGCACTTTAGGTTTGACCAAAATATTTACTATTCTATCCCTAAAATACTTCTTTTTAAATAAAACTCTTTATATACCCAATTTTTTAGCTGCTTATTATTAATTTCAGCACTTTTATCCAAACACGTAACTGCTTATTTTTTAAATCAGCTTCAGCAGTTAAAAGTGTTTTTCGGCACATATGCTTATCGGCTACTCTAAATCAGCTAAGTCAAACGGGCTCTTGAAACTGATTTAAAAAATAAGCAGTTGCGTATTTGGATAAAAGTGCTGAAATTAATACTAAGCGGCTCAAGAACTGGGTATACGAAGATTTTTGTTTTAAAAAAAAAGTATTTTAGGGATAGAATAGTAAATATTTTGGTCAAACCTAAAGTGCTTATAAGCTGAAATTTGATAAGTTTGGGGAGACCAACTTATGACTTTTGGCTTATTTTTGACTTATAAGCACTTTTAATTTTACCAAACGCGTAGATAAGTTAAAAAGTGCTTATAAGCCAGTTTGATCAGCTTATAAGCTTAGCTAAACAACCTCATAGTTGTATTGGTCAAAATTTGACCACAACGGTCAGGCCGACCAACGTTCCATTCAAACGACGAAACGAGAAGGAATGACCCCAACAGACGAACAAGGCAGACGAAGCATGAAAAAGCATCGATTCAAGTATACATCAAGAGATCTATAACTATAAAGAGGGACCGGGGGAGGGGGGAGGAGTAGGACTCTCTCTCCTGCTCTCCATCTCTCCAATTCTCCAAATTCTCCATCTATCTCTCTTCTGTAATTTCTGACAAAGAGAAAGACGAACGAGGCAATCTTCAACGACTGATGTAATATGTAACAATCTCTTCTCCATCTATTAATGAGAATAATATTGGAAAGTTTCAATAAGATTATCGATCTTCACCTTTTCTGTATGCTATTCTTCCGTCCAATTCGTTGGTCTGGATTTCATTATGTGTGACTAAGATTTACCCCATCATTTTATTTGATTGATTTATTCAAAAAGGTTATAATATCTTTTGAATCAAACAATTTGGCGTCATCTGTGGGGATTTCTTAGTGAAATTTCCTAGTCTCTTCCAGACCAAAGACAAAGAATACGATTATCCCTCAAGAAGAGCGCCAAGACAAAGTCCTGGTCAAGAGTAAGAAAGGCACAACCTAGAGAGAGGAAGAAAGCTGAATACAGTCACCAAATGTAGGAACATCCCCATCAACCATCGAAAGGCTAGACAAAACAAGCTACTTTATAAACCCACTCTAATTCGGCGATCCATCGGATGGGAGTAAAGAAAGTATCGTTTTAACTTGCTTTCTGCTCTCTGCTCAAGCAAGGAAACAAACGCCGCGTGAGCCATCGAGCAACGAAAACTTCAATTGGAGAATAGAAAACTACCACACGGCAACCGGAACATCGCCCGGCAGTGGTACCTCCGGACCGAAAGGTAGAAGTCAGACAAGGAAACTTCTGTGAATGCACCAAACAAATATAAGCGAAATGGCGACATTTCGTACTCTCCAGTGTTACACCCTCCGATGCGAACAATATCTAGCTAACTGGACTCTCCCAAAGGACGCCCGATTCTCAAAAAATTGGGACTGATGGCGGGTTAACATTTCAATAAGTTGAAATAACACCCTTTAAGGCCAATGGCCTTTGCCAAAAAGAAGAGTTTGACCTCGATCGAACGACGACAGGTTAACATTTCGATAAGTCGAAATAACACCCTTTAAGGCCAAGGGCCTTCGCCAAAAAGAATAGTTCGACCTCGATCGAATGACGCTGGGTTAACGTTTCGATAAGTCGAAATAACATCCTTTGAGGCCAAGGGCCTTCGCCAAAAAGAATAGTTCGACCTCGATCGAACGACGTTGGATTAACATTTCGATAAGTTGAAATAACACCCTTTAAGGCCACGGGCCTTCGCCAAAAAGAAAATTTCGACCTTGATCGAATGACGATGGGTTAACATTTTGATAAATATAAATAATATCCTTTAAGGCCAAGGTCCTTTGCCAAAAATAAGATTTCGACCTCGATCGAACGACGACGGGTTAACATTTTAATAAATCGAAATTACACCCTTTAAGGACAAGGGCCTTCGCCAAAAAAAAAGTTCAACCTTGATTGAACAACGACCGTTTTGATAAGTCAAAATAACACCCATTTAAGGCCAAGGGCCTTTGCCAAAAAGAAGAGTTCGACCTCGATCGAACGACGATGGGTTAACATTTCGATAAGTCAAAATAACATCCTTTAAGGCCAAGGGCCTTCGCCTAAAAGAAAAGTTCGACCTCGATCGAATGACGACGGGTTAACATTTCGATAAGTCGAAATAACATCCTTTAAGGCCAAGGGCCTTCGCCAAAAAGAAGAGTTCGACCTCGATCGAACAGCGACAGGTTAACATTTTGATAAGTTGAAATAACATCCTTTAAGGCCAAGGGCCTTCTCCAAAAAGAAGAGTTCGACCTTGATCGAACGACGATGGGTTAACATTTCGATAAAGTCAAAATAACACCTTTTAAGGCCAAGGGCCTTCGCCAAAAAGAAGAGTTCGACCTCGATCGAACGACGACGGGTTAACATTTCGATAAGTCGAAATAACACCCTTTAAGGCCAAGGGCCTTCGCCGAAAAGAAGAGTTTGACCTTGATCGAAAAACGACGGGTTAACATTTCGATAAGTCGAAATAACACCCTTTAAGGCCAAGGGCCTTCGCCAAAAATAAGAGTTCGACCTCGATCGAACGATGACGGGTTAACATTTTGATAAGTCGAAATAACACCCTTTAAGGCAAAGGGCCTTCACCAAAAAAAGAGTTCGACCTCGATTAAACGACGACAGGTTAACATTTTGATAGGTAAAAATAACATCCTTTAAGGCCAAGGGCTTTCGCCAAAAAGAAGAGTTCGACCTTGATCGAACGACTCGAACGACGACGGGTTAAAATTTTGATAAGACAAAATAACACCCTTTAAGTCCAAGGGCCTTTGCCAAAAAGAAGAGTTCGACCTTGATTGAACGACGACGAGTTAACATTTCGATAAGTCAAAATAACACCCTTTAAGGCCAAGGGCCTTCGCCAAAAAGAAGAGTTCGACCTTGATCGAACGACGACGAATTAACATTTCAGTAAGTCGAAATAATACCCTTTAAGGCCAAGGGCCTTCGCCAAAAAGAAGAGTTCGACCTTGATCGAACGACGATGGGTTAACATTTTGATAAGTTGAAATAACACCCTTTAAGGCCAAGGGCCTTTGCCAAAAAGAAGAGTTCGACCTTGATCAAACGACGATGGGTTAACATTTCGATAAGGCGAAAAAACACCCTTTAAGTCCAAGGGCCTTCGCCAAAAATAAAATGAAGAGTTTGACCTTGATCAAACAACGATGGGTTAACATTTCGATAAGTCGAAATAACACCCTTTAAGGCCAAGGGCCTTTGCCAAAAGAGAAGAGTTTGACCTTGATCGAACGACGATGGGTTAACATTTCGATAAGTTGAAATAACACACTTTAAGGCCAAGGGCCTTTGCCAAAGAAGAAGAGCTCGACCTCGATCGAACGACGACGGGTTAATATTTTGATAAGTCAAAATATCATCCTTTAAGGCCATAAGCCATCGCCAAAGAGAAAATTCGAAATATTCCTAAATCCAAGGGTCATCGGAAGGTACAAAAAGACTGGGACTCGCCGTGCGGGAATCTATCTCACGCCAAAATCACGCAAAATGAAAACAAAGGTAAAGCACAAGACAAATAAAAGCAAAAAATTCTTCTTTATACAAAGTCTATGCGCAAATGGTCGCGGATTACTTGACGCCCAAGTCAACAATAGAAAAAAACAACAAGAGAAAAGAAGAAGAAGAAAAGAACAACGACAACCGACAACAAATAAAAAAAAAAGAATGAAGAAAACAACAAATGGAAAACAGATCAAGGTCATTATCTCTCTACTCGGCATCATCATCGCCTCCCTCTCCACCATCAACTCCTGGAAGTTGTCCTTCGGCGTCCGTGCCCCCATCGGCTTCGGGCGTCGCCGCATCATATCCGCAATTGACGTGAGCCTTCCGAGCCTTCACCCGCGCCTCTTCATATGCAGCCTTAGTCACATTACCCACATCCCATAAACTTTTGTATATATCCCGCTGGGCTTCGGCGTAAACCCAAAATTCGTGAAAGTGGCGGGGAATTACGGTGGAGGAAGATTCAATTTGAGGAATCAGTCGCTCATTTTCTGCCTCCAGAGCTATGACCCGATCTCCCAGAACCAATGCCTCCCGATCGATTTTGCTAATATGCTCCTCGAGCCTCATCTCCATAAGTGTGACTGTCGCCCTTTCCAATTCCTGCTCGGATTGGAGGACACGGATGGTGTTCTCCAAGGCCGCCGCCCTCGCCGAAGCCGCAGACCAAGCACTCTCAATGCTCTCCAACCCAACAACCTAGTTTTCCAGCTCAGCCAATAATCCCATCCACTCCGCGCTCTGCGCCTCGACCTTGATCAGATTCTGATCCATCTCCGACTGCATCGACCTCTTCTCCTAAAGATGCTCACACTCTATGGTGACCCCCTTGCCCAACTCGAGCTCCTCGTCCTTTACACGAAGTTTCTCCTCAAGAACACTCTTGCTGCAGATGGCCTGCATCAATTCCTGGACCCTCTTCTCCAATTCCTTTCTATGAGACCGATCACCAGCCTTTAGCTGCTCATGTATCTCGCGACATTTGTTGCGGTAGCGACGATACTTCTCCAGCATCTTCAAGAAAATCTTGGCCCGAATGCTGGCCCTACGAATGTTCTCCACCTCCACCATATACATCGAAAAAATGAAAAGACAGGTTAGAATCCTATCACCGAGTAAGACGAGGGAAAAGCAAAAGAAAGTGTAACGTACCCTTAAGCCCATAGCGTCCACCTCGTCCATCAAGTCAGTATCGGGAATGGTCCGAAGGGCCGCATTCTCGGCTGCAAAAAATAGAATGTCAAACTGCGGCACCAGATCCTCCGTTTCCCCCAGGAGATTAATATTTGAAGGGATCTCGAGAATACGGGCTGAGCCTCCCGCATGAACCACCGAGTGAGCAATGCCCACCTCAAACATCCTGACATCATCAGGGTTGAGGTGAAATTTGGATTCGTAATCGTCGACCATCACACCCTTCTCTCTTTCAGTAGTTGAAGAAGAAGCATGACCAACTGCGGAGGACGAGGGTACGTCCGAAACTACAACGGCGGCCCCAAAAATATAACCTTCCACCACGATAGGCTACCAATCATCGACAATGGTTGGAATCTCTGATTGAGCAGAGGCAGGTATGGCTCCGTCCCTACGGGGGAGACGCATCAACCCCCACTCCAGATCCCGTCAAAGGAGAGTCATCTAGATAAATCAATGTTGGGGGTGCTGTCTCAAACTCCACTCGACGTCTTTTGGATGGCCCCACTTCTTCCTCAATAGGCGGAGATTTACCCATTGGGCGAATGACACGACTGGGAACTTCAGCCTAAGAAGCGGCCTCTGCAGGAGTAATCACGACCGCGAACTCAACTAAAGCAGCCCTTGACGAAGGTCGGGCGGTGGGTACTGTGATAGGGCGAGTAGATGATGTTGGTTGCCGAAAAGCTAACGGAGGAGCCCTCACTCTCCGCACCCTCCCTGACACAATGAGCAGCACGTGCGGAATTGAATACAAAGAGGGTAAAGAGAAAAACGGCGAATAGAAACGTCATCTTACCAGAAAGAGGCTTGCGCACATACTTGTTATAGAAGGTCACCCATGTGTAGACCCCCGCCGTACGAGAAAGAATAGCACTCACTCTCACGGATACCTTTGACAGGTGGAAGAGGCAATCTCGCGGCTGCAAAAATTGACAAAGATTTAGTATCACGACGAGAAGTGGTCTTGCATTCCTTAGACTAAAAATAAAACAACATATAAACTTTCGCACAAAATTCCATATCTCATGGAACCCCGTTGGACTAGCCACGAGGTGCTCGGTCCGTACGTAGAAGTAATTCTTATAGAAACAATGGTTTGCCCTATCGTCCATCTTCACTACCAGACTCTTCAACCCCCAAGGGTGCATGTATATCATCGTACCACGAATATGCTAAGGGGCAAAGATGTTGAGAGTATGCCCCAAAGTGACCTCATGGCCGGCAAGCTCCATGAACTTGAGCAACATCAGAAACAATTTGTACAGGTATAGCGAGAATTGGGTTGTGCATACCTCATAAAAGTGACAAAATTCCACCACCAGAAGAGGGAGAGGAATAGTGTACCCAATAAGAAAGGGGTACACGTAGAACACGCAGTACCCGAGGCGATCAAAATGGATGACGTAGTCCCTTACCGCCGGACGCATTTCAACATAACCGGTAATTCCCTACTAGTTTTCAAATCGGCAATATTCTCCTCTTTTATCACTAAGGGGACAGGTTCCGTCTCCTCCCCGGCGCGACTGCTGAAATCAGTCCATGCTCTTCCAAGGCGAGGCTAGACCTCGGCTGCTGATGGAACCTCCTCATCTTCCACCAGTTCTGCCCCTCTGATGGCCGGAGTATCGTTTTCCAGCGCCGAAATTTGGATGGGGAGATCAACGCGAGAAGAACTACCAACCATTGTTCCAAATTGACAAAGAAAAGAGGCTATGAAAGAGAGGAATGGAAGTTTTCGACTCACAGGAGACAAGTAAAAATTTGAAGTATCAAGAAGAAAGTATGATCGCAAGATTTCTTTCAAATAAAAAGCAAAGGAGTATGCCGATCGAATGATGTATTCCTTCTATTTATAGGAGACATTATTCTACTGAGCACGAAACTCAAGAGTCGCCAATCAAACTCGGTGGCATGTGAAACATTTTGATTCTCTAGGAACGTGTGTCATAATGGCAGCAACCATGAAATAAGATTCAGTTCAATGATGTTTCGGTTCCGAAACCGTCGCAACAGTCCAGGAATATTGAAAAAACGTCGTCATCTCCTCTAAATCTAAGAGTATAGCTAAGGCGAAAGCAGTCAGATTGGCCCCGACAGACGGAGGGACTAATAGTATTGGTAAAAATCTGACAACAACGGTCAGGCCTACCAACGTTCCGTTCAAACGACGAAACGAGAAGGAACGACCCTCAATGAACGACCAAGGTAGACGGAGCATGGAAAAACATCGAGTCAAGTATACATCAAGAGATCTATGACTATAAAGAGGGAC
>MU714126.1:104764-139563 GCA_026770625.1 Nicotiana glauca
GCAACACGAAGTAATAAGGTGTGGGTTGTGGTGATAAGGGTGGCCGAGGTAATAAGGGTGGCCGAGGTAATAAGGGTGGAAAGTGATCGAAATCACTATTGAAACAAAATATGAACAACTTGTGAAATCATTGATGTGAAAATGTGGAAGGGGAAACAGGAGAGTTTCTAAACTTGTTTGGCTTGATTGTTCCTTTCATGTGTGTTTGGTTGTTGCTTCTATTACAGTTCTATACGAGTGTATCAAATTGTGAAATCATTGATGTGGAAATGTTGAAGGGAAAAAGGAGAGATTGTAGACTTGTTTGGCTTGATTATTCCTTAACTGTGTATTCGATTATTGATTCTATTATTGCTTGCAACTTGTGTATGGTTTGAGTTTACTTAGGGCAAGGTTTGTTCATACATACCAGTACAATTCAAATGTACTGACGTCCCTTTTTCTGGGGGCGCTACATTTGTGTCATGATTGTAGGTGGATCCATATCAGGTACTCCAGTCCACCGATCGTAGCTCCCCTTCATTTTCCGTCAGATGTATTGGTGAGCCCCTTTCCTCTCGAGGCATTGCGTGGCTCATGCCGTTTTTTATTTTGGAGTTTTGTTTTGGTTTTTGGTGTAAGGTATAGCCGGAACCTTGTTACCGGCAAGTATTGTATCACCCTTTTGTATCCTTAGAGGCTCCGTAGACTGTAAATGTGGGTTGCGAACTTATGTAAATATGTATTTTGTATATTGGGCGGTGTAAGATGTAAACCACGCTGAAAACCATGTAGGTTGTGTATGTTTTGTAATAAAAGGTATTTTCAATTATGAATGGCTATTTCACTTGGTTATTAAGAAATAAAAATGTGGGGGTAACACGTGGGATAGGAAAGGCACCCAGGTCCGCTTGACTGGGGATACCCGGTCGAGTGCCAGTCATGTCCCTCGAATTTGGGGTGTGACAAAATCGATATTGAACATCTTGAAGAAAAAGCTTGAAAACGCCAAGGGACTGTGGCCGGAAATACTACCAGAAGTGTTGTGGGCTTACCTAACAACTCCAAAAACGAGTACATGATAGACGCCCTACTCTTTGGTCTATGGGAATGAGGCACTAATACCAGCCGAGGTCGGATAGCCCAACCAGAGGTACTTCTAGGAGAGCGGCGCAAACAACGACAAGAGCCGAAGGCAGGAACTTAACGAAGAGATATGGCTTATATAAGCATAATCACCCAAAAACAACAAGCAAAACACTATTATAACAAGAAAGCAAAGGTCAAGCAACTCAATGTCGGGGACTACATACTGGAAGCTAAAAATCAAGCGAGCAACGATACCAAGGGAGGCAAGTTAGGATCAAATTGGGACAATCTGTATAAAATCACAGCAAAAGCAAATAAAGATTCATTCCAACCGGAAACAATGGAAAGAAAGCTACTACCAAATAATTGAAACATCAGCCATATCAAATACTCCAACTTTTAAGAGAAAAAGCGCCCTCAAGTTGTACTCTTTTTTCCTCACTTGAGTTTATTCCGAGTTGGGTTTTCTTAAGGAGTTTTTTAACGAGGCGAATAAGGGAACACTTTAAGTCAAAGTACGCGAAGGCAGGGGCGTTCTTGCTATTTCATTGCTGGACCTCTCAATATTCTCCAGGTCAACCAAAGAAGGGACTAGATAGACTTAGACTGGATTGGGACTGGAATGCCATCCAACACCTGAAGAACCTATAAATTTCTTCAAGTATGTAACTAAAGAAACAATGTCAAAGCAATAAGAAATTTACGCTCATCAACATGTTTTCTATCAAAAGGTTATATTCGACCCCGTTCGAACAAACACTTATCGGCACTCAGTCGCAATTCTAACAAAAGGTTATTTTCGATCCCATTCGAACAAACACCTATTGGCCCTCGGCCATAATTCTAACAAAAATTTATGTTAGTCCCTGCTCAAAAAAACACCTTTGGGCCCGCGGTCGCAATTCTAACAAAAGGTAATGTTTGACCCCGTTCGAAAAAACACCTATCGTCCCTCGGCCGTAATTCTAACAAAAGGTTATGTTCGACCCTGCTCGAAAAAACATATATCGGCCCTTGGCCCCAATTGTAACAAAAGGTTATGTTCGACCTCATTCGAAGAAACACCTATTCGCCCTCAATCGTAACTCTAAAGGTTATTTTTAACCCCGCTCGAACAAACACCCATCAGCCCTCGACTACAATACTAATGAAAGGTTACGTTCGACACGTTCGAACAAACACCTATTGGTTACTGACCACATCTCAACACAACAAAAAACAAAAAAACAACACAAAAAAAAGGGAAAAAGTGAAACATGCAAACAATAGAAGCAATTTATACAAATACAAAAAGTAAATCGCTGGAAGGGAAGGAGATACAAAAAACGACTTTGACATTTCATATTTGCACATTTTTACAAAGGCTCACGAAGACGCCGATAAAAGTACACAAAAGATTACAAGGCAAAAATAATACTACTAATTGCCGCCGCCACGATCTGTAGTGCCTTCACCATCTTGGCTACTTGTACCCTCGCCACCTCAATCACCCTCCGTTTTCGCCGTCCGTGCCCTTAGGATAAGCGGTGTCATACCAATCATCCTCTTTAACCTGGTCTATACCTTCATCATCCCCTTCATCTCCCGCAGAAGTGGAGGGATCATACCTGCAAGAGACTCAAGCCTCACGGTCCTTAACACAAACATCCTCAAAGGCGACCTCAAAAATGGACCCCACCTTATACAGACCTCGATATACGTCTAATTGAGCCTCAATGTGAGTCTATTACTCATACAATTCACGAGGAACATTGGGAAATTCCTAAGTATGAGAATAATAAGGTTGTGCAAGTAGTTGAGCCTTCTCAGCTTCCAAGGCGACCACCTGATTATGAAGGAGGGTGTTGTCCTTCTCTAGTTCTTTGACCCTTCTCTCTAGTAGGTCCTCCATAGCCTTCGCCATGGAGAGTGTTGTTCGCTAACTCAAGCATCTCCTATTTCTTCTGAGCTTTCAAACAAAAATATTTTCCCTTCTTGAGCTCGCTCTGCTTCTCAGCAACTTCATCGTTAAGGCCCTCTGGATGAAGCTGACATTCTTCCAACTGCCTATGCAGTGCGAACACATGCGCTTGAAGGTCACTGCATTGGGCCTCCACTCCCTTGCTAACCTCAAGCTCCTCTTCCTTACTCATCAACGTCCCCTCGAGGACACTGCATTTTTCAATGGACTTCACTAGTTTATCATGTTTCTCCTTCAACTTGTTTCGAAGGGCCTGCATGTCACCATCCTCGTCAAGTCGCCGGCGAAACTCCCGGTACTTGCATCAATACTCAAAGTTCTTATTCTCCAGACTCACAAAAAATTTCCTACGCCTCTCCTCCCTTTTGGCTCTATCGATCTTCAAAATCACCGTATGCGATCAGGAAAAGAAAATACATAAGTCAGAAGCAAAAAAAACCAAAAAAACAAAGACAAGAAGAGAATAACAAAACACTAAAAACTCACTCTAAGGGCAAGGCCAACAATACTCCTCAACGGAGTGGCGTCATTTAACTCTTTAAGGGTCTTACCCTCTATCTCAGAACAAAGGGGGCCGAGGGCGGGGACTATGTCCTCCGTATGTTTCACCAAATCACGATCTATAGGGATCACAATGGTCCTCGTAGACCCTTGCAACCTTACCTCAAGTTGGGTTAACCCTTCCTCCACCATCCTTAGGTTGCCCGCATCTACATATGAACCCGTATCATAGCCTTCCTCGGTGACGTCTTTGCCCCTCTCATTGTCCGACAAAGAAGTATCATCAGTTGGCCTTGAAGTCGATGACTCCACTTGTCGCGAAGTATTGAGAACTCCAGTGGCTAACCTTTCTGCCACCGTCATCACAGAAGGAAGAGACGTACCCACATCGACCTCCGTCAACCTCAAAATCTAAGACACTAGCTCGATATTGTCATCGATGACAATAGTAGTTGTCTCGCGCAGCAAAAAGTCACCCTCCATTAGGTCTACAGCCTGGGTGACCCCATCACTAGTATCTATAAATCTCCTCTTGCGAGGCATCAAGTCTTCCTCGCCAGGTGAAAGTTCCTCGTCATCTTCATCTATAAGACGGTATAATGAAGAGGCCTAGGAAGGAGCGGGGCAAGACGCACCAGCAAGGGAACCGAGGTGTGAGCAGAGGCAGCCACGACCGAAGGAGAAATCGAGGCATGGGCCGAAGAGGATACGGTCGAGGAGGGAGTGAAGCTGAGGCCTATGCGTTCTTCCTCTTTCTGAACGTGGGTACAGGAACTTTTGACTTCTTCGAGGACCCCCTAGCTAAAGTTATGGAAAGTTCAAAGGAAAAAGGAAGTCGGCAATAGTAAACCAAAAAGAGAAATACATAAGAGGCCGACAATAAGAATTACTTACAAGTCAAAGGGAGATGGGGCCCAAACCTTTTGAAGAAGCCCGACCCCTCGTGTATCCCCACGATGTGAGGAAGGAGCCGACCGACCCAGTAGGAAATATCATCAACCAAAGGGTGAGGTAAGTGTGTAGCTGCACCAACAAGACAAAAGGTTAGATTCATGACCAAACACGAAGGAAAAATCAGATAGTTATAAACGAGGAGAGTATGTACTTACGAGGATAATGCCAAACCTCAGGAAAACCTTCGGCGTTGGCCACCGCATCCTCAATTCTAACAAAAAAGAATTTGAGTCAGAACTGGCGGTTAGCTTTGTCATCCATCTTCACCACCAAGCATTTACTCCTCGGTGGAGACAATTTAGCATTGTCCCTCTATAAAAGCTAGGGGCGAACATGTGCGTTAAATGTTGAAGTACGAGTTTGACCCTGGCCAGCTCCGCAAATTTGGTGAGCATACTCATGAGCTTTAAATGTACGACGCAAGCTGAGCTATTCAAATGTCGTAATATCGACAAAACGCCTTCGCCAGCGGAAGGAGAAGAAGAGTGTGGCGAACGTGAAAAAGGTAGACATAGAAGGCGTAATACCCAGGACGGTGGATCTGCAATGTATCCCACCTGGGAGGGATCAACTCGATATGATTAGGAATGCCGTATTTAGCCTTAAGCTCTACCAATCAGCCTTCTTCATCGTTGATTTAAAGGTTCCAGGGTCAACTTCAGTAAATTTTGAGAAATCAGTCCTGGTATCAAGGTTACGAGGAACTATCTCCTCCATCATTGGGGAGGCCTCCGTCATTGGTGATGGTGGTGGGGATCTTCTCTGCATAAGGGGGAAATACCATCGATAAAAGGATCACATCACTTTCTTCGCTAGAATCAGAAGGTACGTTAGACATATTTCCACAAAAGAGAAAGAATTACCAAATAGTGAAGATTGAAAACAATGAGGATCTCTGGAACAGAGGGGAAACATGCGCAACAGTGGGAAAGAAGGGAGAGGATATAGGGTTTCGATACAAGAACTCTGAAAACTTTTGAGTAATACCCTCATATCCCTATTTATAAGGATTCAGGCATCAAAACTGAAAATCAGCTCATCATTACCTGGCACCGGAACCGAAACGGTAGGTCCAATCAGGAATCACACTTAAAACAAAGTAGCGCATAAGGAATACACTTCATGATGATGTATAATGTCATGGTGTCATCTTGATTCATGAGTAGCATAACTCCAACAAACCGACCATGAGACGAAGTGTTCAAAATTCCTGGCTCACGAAAGTTCACGGCGTAAGTTCGCCACAATCATCACGACGTGCTTAACTCACCCAACCATTTCGATCGCAATGAACATAATCTGCTCAGCAAGCCCGCCTGAGGCCGGTCTCAATAAGCGGAGGGACTAACTGTATGGGACAAAATCCGCCTTTAGAATATTCAGGCAGAGATAAGATTACGTGAAAGATCCTCAAGCCATCATTTATTAAGATGGTCGGAGAAGTCGTAAAGCCTGTGGCCGAGGAGTCGATGAGAGCCGCAGTCAAGATACCAACAAGAATCACGGTCGAGGTCGAGTGTCAGCGATAGAACGGTAACAGCTAGTTTTCAAGATAGGATCTGAAAGAGAATATTTTAGTGAATATTCTAGCGAATATTCTTGATATTTGTACTATTAGGGTTTTTGGGAAGATATCTCATATAAATAGAAAAAGGAGACAGAAGAAGAGGGCATGTGAGATTTATTTTGTAAGAATTGTACTTTGACAGAGATTCGGCTTACACTCAATACAAAGATCTACTTTTTGTTGAGATACTCGTCTACATTTTACCATCATATCCGAGAAATCCTCGATTATTCTAAGATTTGTCCTTCAATCATTGTCAAGTGGAAGGTTCATTTACTCCACCCTTTATTGATTGAATCATTCCCCTTATCTACAAAATGCCATTTACTATTGCTCATTGAATATTATATGCTACATCACAGTTCTTGATTTTTAAAAAGCATTTATCACGTGGTGCCATCGCTATCCACATAAATACTTATCAACTACTTATTCTAATATTAAGATGCAGGAATATTATTATTAACTAGAATTAACTTTTGTTTAGATAAAATTAATTATTTGAACCAACATTTATATTTTTGATCAAACACGCTTCAACTAATTAACTTCAAGAAAGATGTAGACTTACTGTGGATTAGAAGGGTTCCTGCTATGCGTGGACAAAAAGAATTGTAAATGCAGCATTACGATTAGATATTATGGGAGACAGAGATAATATATTGGTACTTTCGGGGGGTAAAACTGAGAGTTGGGAAGATTGTTAGTGCGATTAATGATGATAAGCTTAACTTTATAACCCTGTGGGGCATGACCTTATTCCAATTAATTTCCACAATATCCTTTTGAGAACTTTAATTTCTCACATGCATCGTCTTGTAGATATATATATACTGCAACTCTGGACTATATATTAATCTGCGGTGCTTTTAATCTTGAATGGCAATGAAAAGTGAATACTGTGGGCTCTAAAGAAAAGCGTTAAATGGCAGCTCGATGTACGAAATATTACGAGTTCATACAAGATTCGAAGAAGGGACGTACTTTATGGGAGACGTGATTTAGACAGTCTACCATAATAGAAGCATTAATCACTGATTCCACGGTTCGAACCAGTAACTGATAGGTCACACAAAAACAGTTTTACCTTGCTCCAAAACTCTCCTTCAAAGAAAAGCGTCAAACAAAAGGGGGGAAAACATTTGTAGTTTATTTTTTATTATTAATGACGGAAACAGAAAGTTGTTCAAAGTTTTGTGATACTTTTTATGAACAATGTGTTACTTGCATTTAGATACTTATTCCTCATGCTTTGAACTCACATAGTTAGCACGTCATGACTTGATACGATTTACTTCAAATATACAAATAATCACGATTGACGATTCATGTTTGTAGCCATCATTTATATTTTGTCCAAAACCAAAAAGGGGAAAAAGAAAGGTAGTATGACTACTTGTTCAAATAAACTACTTGCTAGTAACTTGGATTAAAGAGGCGTAGTTGATCGATATTTAATGTCAACAAGTATTACTGTATTAGTGTCGATGTAGAAGTCATGCAACTGCAAAGAAAGTAGGTCATGTCTATTTATTTCTTTGTGTAATTAGGTTATGGATCTGTCTATTTAAAAGTTAAAATAGTAAAATTACGTTGAAAATTAAAGATAAACCACATCATATATAATACTACTATTGTCAAATTTCTCTATAATAGCACTTCACCATAACGGTCAAGTTTATGCCGCTCATATAATTTGCCTACAACAACAGTTATCATGCTAGTATTCAGATGGCACCATTCGAGGCTTTATATGGTAGAAGACGTAGATATCCCATTGGGTGATTCGAGATTGGCGAAGCAGAATTGATAGGATCAAACCTCGTGCATCAGTCTATGGAGAAGGTTAAGGTCATTAAGGATCAGTTGAAAACTGCTCAAAGTTGTCAAAAGTCCTATTCGGATGTTCGTCGCAGAGATTTGGAGTTCAAAGAAGATGATTGGGCATTCTTGACAGTTTCTCCCATGAAGGGTGTAATGTGGTTTGGTAGGAAAGGAAAATTGAGTCAGACGTATGTCGGGCGTACAGAATCATTAAGAGGATTGGTCAGGTGGCTTACAGGCTTGCACTACCTGCAGAGATGTCTTCATTGCACCTGGTGTTTCATGCGTCGATGTTGAGAAAGGTGGTTGGAGATCCGTCACTTATTGTGCCAGTTGAGACTATTGAGGTTAATGAAGAATTGACCTACGAAGAAATTCCAGTTGCCATTCTTGATAAGCAAGTCCGAAAGCTAAGAAATAAAAAATTTCCTCCGTAAAAGTATTATGGTGAAACCAATAGGTTGAAGAGGCTACTTGGGAGGCTGAGGAAGAAATGAAGAAGAAGTACCCTCATTTGTTTGAATAGTTATCTAATTGTTTCTATGAAATTGTTTCCTATGAATTATGCTGAGTCACATTGGATGCTAATGGTAAACTTTGACCCTCGTTCTAGGATGAATGATCTTAAGTGGGGGAGGATGTAAGACCCCGTAAAATTTTACCAAAAATACGAAATTTTGTGGTGCCGAAGTAGACTTATGTGTTTGTCACGACCCGAATTTTCCACCGTCGGGAGTCGTGATGACGCCTACTATTAGGAGCTAGGCAAGCTAATTAATTATTAACCTTTTAGGCAAACATCGACAATATTAAGGCAATGAGACATTTAATATAAAAGCGGAAGTTTTAAATATAAATAAACGGAAAAACAAGTGCGAAAATTCAATTACAACCTCTACCCAAGACTGGAGTCACTAGTTCACGAACGTCTATACAATACTTAAAACAGAGTCCGAATAAAATACAATACTGTTTGTTCTGGTACAAGGACAACAAACGAAATAAGTATAGAAGAGACTCCGGGCCATGTGGACGACAACAAGGTTACCTCGGAATCTCTGGACTGAAGTCAACTCCCAACGCTCCTACTACTGTCCAAAAGCTGTGGCTCCGGCGCTGTGATCTGTGCAAAAAGATGCACAGAGTATAGCATCAGCACAACCGACCTCATGTGCTGGTAAGTGCCTAGCCTAACCTCGGCGAAGTAGTGACGAGGCTAGACCAGACTACCAGATAAACCTGTGCAGTAATGAAATTTATAGCGGAAAATAAACAAGAAATAAGCAGTTTATATAAGGAGGGGGAAAACATGATGTGGGGAGGCAACAGTTAAAACAACAAGTCTAAACTTAAGGATATAACATCCAACATAAACTTAAATCCGAAATAAACACACTTAAGCTATAATTTGTTGCGGCGCGCAACCCGATCCTATCACATACAATACTGTTGCGGTGTGCAACCCGATCCTCAATCGTCACTGTTGCGGCGTGCAACCCGAACTATAAATATACAGTGTTGTTGCGGCGTGCAACCCGATCCACGATTATATAGTATTGTTGCGGCGTGCAACCCGATCCACAGTTATATAGTATTGTTGCGGCGTGCAACCTGATCTACAATTATATAGTGTTGTTGCGACATGCAACCCGGTCCACGATTATCACTGTTGCGGCATGCAACCCGATCCATATATAAGTAACAAAACCTCACCCAATCAACAATCACAAGTAAGGGGTAGGGGGTAACAACTAGTGATATCAACCCCGGCAAGGAAAATATAGCAACACAACTAAATCCCGGTAAGGGAGAAAATCAACAAAACAAATAACACGTCCTGGCACAGGAGATAACCACCAACTCTTTCACTTTCTTACACTTCTCACTTATAATTCACTTTATCATTCGAGCCATCACTCCAAGAGTCATTTCATAATCTCTGTCTCATGCTCTTTACAGTATATAGAAATCACCAAATAAGCATGGAAGAGTCACAACAATTCAGGATAATCTCAATATAAGGACACACGGTCATGCTAGACACCAGTGTATAGATACTCGTCACCATGTCTATACACTGTACTCGACAAATAGCAATTAGCAAATAAGACTCTACCCCTATTCTCTCAAGCCATAGTTAGACCAAACACTTACCTTAACTTTCACGGCTAAATCAATCCACAACGACCGCTTTCCCTTTTGAATTCGATTCCAACTCAATCAAATCTATGAAATAACGACTTTATAGTATTAATAATAGCTAAACAAATCAAACCTAATGCCTAAATATAGAATTCCCAAACTTTCTTCCAAAAATTGCAAAATCGACCCTGGGCCTGCTTGGTCAAAACACGAGGTTCGAACCAATTCCATATCACCCATTCCCCCACGAGCCCGAATATACAATTTGTTTTCAAATTGGACCCCAAAACGAGGTCTAAATCGAAGAAAATCGAAAATCCCTAACTCTACCCTCTTCCCCTAATTTCTACCCTAGATTACATGTTATAGGCTTAGGTATTCAATAATTAATGATGAAAACTGAAGAAAACAAGTTAAACAATGCTTACCCAAGAAGTTTTGATGAAGAAGTGCTCTGAAATTCGCCCTAGAACTTTGGAGAAGAAGGAGTTCATGAAGTGTTATGTTATTCCCGTCACTGATCTGTTTTAAAAATTAAAAATCACTGGGCGAAAATACTCTATGCGATCGCGGAATAAGGATTGCGCTCGCATAGGGAAATGGGAGGGGGGGTTGGGAGACACTACGATCGCATAAGGGCTGGTGCGAACGCATAGAAGAAAAAATAAAGGTGGGGTTTTCATGCAATGCGATCGCGTATAGGAGAATGCAATCGCATAGAAGAATTTCTGGACCCCCTTAAGTTGCTCTATGCGATCGCATAGAAGGATTCACTGGGCACAGACAACAGCTATTTTCTGCAACTTTTCTAAGGCTAGAATCATCCCGAAACACATCCGAATCACACCCGAGCCCTCGGGGCTCCTAACCAAACACACATACTAACTCAACAACATCCTACGAACTTAACCGTGCGATCAAATCGCCAAAATAACATCATAAATGAGGAATCAAACCTCAGAATCATCACTTTTTTGTCAAACTTCATAAACTTTCATTTTTAGAAATTTATGTCCGAAACACGTCAAACGACGTCCGATTTCGACCAAATTTTACAGAAAGCGCTTAAATTACATATAAGACTTGTACCGGGCGTTGGAACCAAAATACGAGCCCGATACCATAGTCTTCTGATCAAATTTCCTTTCCATTTTTCTTAATTAATTTCAGAAAATAATTTCACACAAAAATTTATTTCTCGGGCTTGGGATCTCGGAATTCGATTCCGAGCATACGCCCAAGTCTCATAATTTTTTACGGACCCTCCGGGACCGTTAAATTACAGGTCCGGGTCCGTTTACCCAAAATGTTGACAAAAGTCAACTTTAATCATATCAATATCAAAATTCATCAATTTTTACACAAAATTCATCTTTAAGCTTTCCGACTACGCGCCCGGACTGCGCACGCCAATCGAGGAGACTAAAGTGAGGTTTTCAAGGACTTGAAAGCGCGAAAAAGAGAGAAAATAGGTGATGACCCTTTGGGTCGTCACATTCTCCACCTCTAAAATAACCGTTCGTCCTCGAATGGACAAAAGAAAGAAGTACCTGAGTCGGGAAATAGATGAGGATAACGGCTCCGCATATCAGACTCGGACTCCCAGGTCGATGCCACAGGAGGCTGACCTCTCTACTGGACACGCACTGAAGGAAAACTCTTTGACCTCAACTGTTGAACCTGCCGATCTAGAATAGCTACCGGCTTCTCCTCATAAGACAGATCCTGGTCCAACTGGACAGTGCTGAAATCTAACACGTGGGCTGGATTGCTGTGATACCTCCGAAGCATGGACACATGAAATACTGGATGCACGGCTGACAAGCTAGGTGGCAAGGCAAGTCTATAAGCCACCTCTCCCACACGATCTAGAATCTCAAATGGACCAATGAACCTAGGGCTAAGCTTGCCCTTCTTCCCAAATCTCATCCCTTCATAGGCGACACTCGGAGCAAAACCCGCTCACCAACCATGAAAGTTACATCCCGAACCTTACGATCTGCATAACTCTTTTGCCGCGACTGAGCCGAACGAAGCCTGTCCTGAATGATCTTGACCTTATCCAAGGCCTCCTGGACTAAATCTGTACCCAATAACCGAGCCTCTCCCGGCTCAAACCATCCAACTGGGGACCGACATCACCTACCATACAACGCCTCATATGGGGCCATCTGAATGCTGGACTGGTAGCTGTTGTTGTAGGCAAATTCTGCTAAAGGCAAGAACTGGTCCCACGGACCTCCAAAGTCGATAACACAAGCCTAGAGCATATCCTCCAAAATATGAATAGTCTGCTTGGACTGACCGTCCATCTGAGGATGAAACGCTGTGCTCAACTCAACCCGTGTGCCCAACTCCCGCTGAACAGCACCCCAGAAACGCGAGGTAAACTGCGTACCCCGGTCCGAAATGATAGATACCTGCACACCATGAAGGCGAACAATCTCCCGGATATAAATCTCAGCTAACCTCTCAGATGAATAGGAGACTGCCACAGGAATGAAATGTGCTGGGTTGGTCAGCCTATCAACAATAACCCATATCGCATAGAACTTCTTCCGAGTCAACGGAAGTCCGGTAACGAAATCCATGGTAATCCTCTCCCACTTCCACTCGGGAAGCTCAATCCTCTAAAACAAACCACCAGGCCTCTGATGCTCATACTTAACCTGCTGATAGTTCAAACATCGAGCCACATATGCAACAATATCCTTCTTCATCCTACGCCACTAATAATACTGCCGTAAGTCCTGATACATCTTCGCGGTGCCCGGTTAAATTGAATACCGAGAACTATGGGCCTCCGCTAAGATCAACTCTCGAATCCCATCGACATTGGGCACACAAACTCGCCCCTGCAATCTCAAAACACCACTGCTATCTAAGGTTACCTTTGTGGCACCTCCACACTGCACCGTGTCTCTCAGGACACAAAAATGGGGATCATCAAACTGCCAATCACGAATACGCTCCAATAATGAGGAACGAGCTACCGTGCAAGCTAACACTCTGCTAGGCTTAGAAATATCTAACCTCACAAATCGATTTGCCGAGTCCTGAATATCCAAAGCAAGTAGTCTCTGGCTGACCGGAATATAAGCAAGACTACCCATGCTGGTAGACTTCCTACTCAATGCATCAGCCACCACATTGGCTCTCCCCGGGTGATACAAAATAGTAACATCATAATCTTTCAATAACTCTAACCATCTCCTTTGCCTCAAATTCAACTCATTTTGCTTGAACAAGTATTGAAGACTCTTATGATCAGTGTACACCTTACACGTCACACCATACAGGTAATGCCTCCAAATCTTCAAAGCATGAACAATGGTTGCCAACTCTAGATCATGAACCGGATAATGTTTCTCGTGGATCTTCAACTGCCTCGAAGCATAGGCAATGACTCTGCCATCCTGCATCAATACTGCACCAAGTCCAATACGAGAAGCATCACAATAGACCGTATAAGGCCCTGAACATGTGGGAAAAACCAATACCGGTGCTGAAGTTAGAGCTGTCTTGAGCTTCTGAAAGCTCGCCTCACACTCATTTGACCATCTGAACCGGGCACCCTTCTGTGTCAATCTAGTCATCGGGGCCGCAATAGATGAAAACCCCTCTACGAACCGACGGTAGTAACCTGCTAACCCCAAGAAACTCCGAATCTCGGTAGCTGATGCTGGTCAAGGCCAGTTCTTGACTACCTCAATCTTATTCGGGTCCACCTGAATACCCTCTGCTGATAAGACGTGACCCAGAAATGCAACCGAACTCAACTAGAACTCGCACTTCGAGAACTTAGCATATAACTGGCTATCCTTCAGAGTCTGAAGAGCTATTCTGAGGTGTTGCTCATGCTCCTCCTGGCTACGGGAGTACACCAGAATATCATCAATAAAGACTATCACGAACAAGTCCAAATAAGGCCTGAACACTCAGTTCATCAACTCCAAAAATGATGCTGGGGCATTGGTCAACCCAAATGACATGACCAAAAACTCATAATGCCCATACCGAGTGCGGAATGCTGTCTTAGGGACATCACACGTCCTAATCCTGAGCTGATGGTAGCCAGATCTCAGATCTATCTTTGAAAACACCTTTGCACCCTGAAACTGGTCGAACAAATTGTCAATCCTCGGCAGTGGATACTTGTTCTTTATCGTCACTTTGTTCAATTGCCGGTAATCAATGCACATCCTCATCGAACCATCCTTTTTCTTCAGAAATAAAACCGTCGCACCCCAAGGAGAAACACTAGGCCTGATAAAACCCTTCTCTAGCAAATCCTGCAACTGGTCCTTTAATTCTTTCAACTCTAGTGGGGCCATGCGATACGGCGGATAGAAATTGGTTGAGTGCCCGGAGCCAGATCAATAGAAAAATCAATATCTTTGTCGGGCGGCATACCCGGTAGGTCTGAAGGGAAAACCTCGGGGAACTCCCGAACAATAGGAACAGAATCAATAGAAGAGACCTCTACGCTGGAATCGCGAACATACGCCAGATAAGTTAAACGCCCTTTCTCGACCATGCGTCGAGCCTTCACATATGAAATAACACTGCTGGTGGTATGCCCTGGGGTCCCTCTCCACTCCAAACGGGGAAAATCTGGCAAATCCAAGGTCACGATCTTGGTGTGACAATCCAAGATAGCATGATACGGGGACAACCAATCCATCCCTAATATAACATCGAAATCCACCATGTCTAAAAGCAATAAATCAACACGGGTCTCAAGACCCTCAAACACTACCACACAGGAACGATGAACTCGGTCGACCACTATAGAATCACCCACCGATGTAGATACATAAACAGGAATACCCAAAGCATCACTACGCATAACCAGGTAGGGTGAAAAATAGGACGACACATACGAATATGTAGACCCAGGGTCAAATAGCATTGAAGCATCCCTATCACAAACCAGAATAGTACCTGTAATGACTGCATCTGAAGACTCAGCCTCTGGGCTGGTTGGAAGAGCATAACATCGAGGTTGGGCCCCACTTCCCTGAACCATATCTCTAGGACGATCGGCTGCTAGATGGCCTCTACCTCTGGCGGTCCGAGCTCCACCTCTATGATCTCTGCCTCCACCTATATGGCCTATACCCCCGCCTCTAGCTGGCTGGGCGGCTTGTGGATCACCTGATGCCTGTATCATAGGATGAGGACCCTGCTGCTGTGACTGAGCACCTCTCAACCGCCTGTATCATAGGATGAGGACCCTGCTGCTGTGACTGAGCACCTCTCAACCTCGGGCAAGCCCTTCTGATGTGACCATACTCACCACACTCATAGCACCCGCCTGAATGATGCAGCTGAGAAGACTATGACTGGACCTGTCGACCTGAATGTCCACCCCAAAAACTCTGAAGTGGTGGGGCACTGATGGGGAACTGTGAAGCTACTGGTCAGAATAATGCGGCTGAGAACCACGACCCTCTGAAGTACCATGAAAGACCTGGAGAGCTGACTGGAAGGGCCTCGGAGGATGGCCTCTATCATAAGAATCCCTACCTCTAGACGAGGTACCACTGAACCTACCAACATGACGGGGCCTCTTATCTGACCCATGACCACCTCCCCGTGCAAGAGCCATCTCAACTCTACGGGCCGTATTATCCGCCTCCTGAAAAGAAATCTCACTTTCGGCTCCCACAACCATCTGGAGACGGATCGGCTGAATCAATCCATCAATAAACCTCCGCACCCTCTCTCTCTCGGTGGGGAGTATAAAAATAGCATGGCGTGCTAGATCAATGAACCGGGTCTCATACTGAGTGACTGTCATAGAGCCCTGATGGAGGCGCTCGAACTACCTGCGAAGAGCCTCTCGCTGAGTAACTGGGAGAAACTTCTCCAAAAACAACTCTGCAAACGGGTCCCAAGTCAATGATGGTGACCCTGCCGGTCTGGATAAACAATAGTCCCTCCACCAAGTCTTGGCGGATCCTACTAGTCGACAGGTGGCGAAGTCAACCCCATTGGTCTCCTCAATACCCATAGTCTGAAGGATCTCATGGCAGCTAAATAAGAAATCCTATGGATCCTCTGAAGAAGTACCGCTGAATGTGGTGGTGAAGAGTTTGGAGAACCTATCAAGCCACCATAAAGCATCTGTGTACATAGCCGCTCCATCGCTGGCTTGGCCACGATACTCGGCTGAACTGCCATAGCTGGATGAACCACTAGAACCTGAGCCTGGGGAGCTACCTGCTCCGGAGTACGTGTAGCAGGAGTCTGAACTCCTCCTCCAGTCTGAGAAGTGGCTGGTGCTACTGGAAGCAAACCTGCTCTAGTGACGCTCTCCACAAAGCCTACCAATCTGATCAAAGCGTCCTGAAGAACTGGGGTGGCTATGAACCCCTCTAGGACCTGAGCTGGGCCCACCGGAGCTGCTGGGCTGGAACCTCCTCATCATAATCAACATGAGGCTCCACCTCTGGGACTGCTGCCCGGGGCTGAGTTTTGCCCCTACCTCGGACTCTGGCACGACCTCGGCCTCGCCCTCTGCCCCTTGTAGGAGCTGCTGCTGGGGGCTCGGGCTGCTACGCGGTAGAAGAGGAAGCACGTGTTCACGCCATCTGCGAAAGAACAGAGTAGAAAGACAATCAGTATTTGAGAAACAGAATCGCACAACAAGAAAGAACAAAAGTGAAATTTTCCTAACTCCGTATCCTCTGGGGGATAAATACAGAAATCTCCGTACCGATCACTCAGACTCTACTAAGTTTGTCCGTGAGTCATGAGACCTATGTAACCTAGTGCTCTGATACCAACTTATCACGACCAGGATTTCCCACCGTCGGGCGTCGTGATGGCGCCTACTATTAGGAGCTAGGCAAGTCAATTAATTATTAACCTTTTAGGAAAACATCGACAATATTAAGTCAATGAGACATTTAATATAAAAGCGGAAGTTTTAAATATAAATAAATGGAGAAACAAGTGCGAAAATTCAATTACAACCTCTACCCAAGACTGGAGTCACTAACTCACGAACGTCTATAGAATACTAAAAACAGAGTCTGAATAAAATATAATACTGTTTGTTCTGGTACAAGGACAACAAATAAAATAAGGATAGAAGAGACTCCGGGCCATGCGGACGTCAACAAGGCTACCTCGGAATCTCTGGACTGAAGTCAACTCCCAATGCTCCTACTGCTGTCCAAAAGTTGCTGCTCCGGCGTTGTGATCTGTGCAAAAAGATACACAGAGTGTAGGATCAGCACAACCGATCCCATGTGCTGGTAAGTGCCTAGCCTAATCTCGACAAAGTAGTGACGAGGCTAGACCAGAATACCAGATAAACCTGTGCAGTTATAAAATATATTGCGGAAAATAAACAGGAAATAAGCAGTTTATACAAGGAGGGGGAAAACATGCTGTGGGGAGGCAATAGTTAAAACAAAAAGTCTAAACTTAAGGATAGAACAGCCAACAAAAACTTAAATCCGGAATAAACACACTTAAGCTATAATTTGTTGCGGCGCGCAACCCGATTCGATTACATACAATACTGTTGCGGCGTGCAACCCGATCCTCAATCGTCACTGTTGCGGCGTGCAACCCGAACCATAAATATATAGTGTTGTTGCTGCGTGCAACCCGATCCACGATTATATAGTGTTGTTGCGGCGTGCAACCCGATCCACAATTATATAGTGTTGTTGCGGCATGCAACCCGATCCATAATTATATAGTGTTGTTGCGGCGTGCAACCCGGTCCACGATTATCACTATTGCGGCGTGCAACCCGATCCATATATAAGTAACAAAACCTCACCCAATCAACAATCACAAGTAAGGGGTAAGGGGGTAACAACTAGTGACAGCAACCCCGACAAGGGAAATATAGCAACACAACTAAATCCCGGTAAGGGAGAAAATCAACAAAACCAATAACACGTCCCGGCACGGGAGTAACCATCAACTCTTTCACTTTCTTACACTTCTCACTTATAATTCACTTTAACATTCGAGCCATCGCTCCAAGAGTCATTTCATAATCTCTATCTCATGCTCTTTACAATATATAGAAATCATCAAATAAGCATGGTAGAGTCACAACAATTCTGGATAATCTCAATATAAGGACACACGGTCATGCTAGACACCAGTATATAGATACTCGTCACCATGCCTATACACCGTACTCGATAAATAACAATTAGCAAATAAGACTCTACTCCTATTCCCTCAAACCAAAGTTAGGCCAAACACTTACTTCAACTTCCACGGCTAAATTAATCCACAACGACCGTTTTCTCTTTTGAATTCGGTTCCAACTCAATCAAATCTATGAAATAGCGACTTTATATTATTAATAATAACTAAACAAATCAAACCCAATGCCTAAATATAGAATTCCCAACATTTCTTCCAAAAATTCCAAAATTGACCCCGGGCCCGCTTGGTCAAAACACGAGGTTCGAACCAATTCCATATCACCCATTCCCCCACGAGCCCGAATATACAATTTATTTTCAAATTGGACCCCAAAACAAGGTCTAAATCGAAGAAAATCGAAAAGCCCTAACTCTACCCTCTTCCCCCGATCCTCAATTGCAACTTTTCTAAGGCTAGAATCATCCCGAAACACATCCGAATCACACCCGAGCCCTCGGGGCTCCTAACCAAACACACGCTCTAACTCAACAACATCCTACAAACTTAACTGTGCGATCAAATCGCCAAAATAACATCATAAACGAGGAATCAAACCTCAGAATCATCACTTTTTCATCAAACTTCATAAACTTTCATTTTTAGAAATTTAGGTCTGAAACACGTCAAACGACGTCCGATTTCAACCAAATTTTACAGAAAGCGCTTAAATCACATAAAGACTTGTACCAGGCGTCGGAACCAAAATATGAGCCCGATACCATAGTCTTCTGATCAAATTTCCGTTCCATTTTCCTTAATTAATTTCAGAAAATAATTTCACACAAAATTTCATTTCTCGGGCTTGGGATCTCGAAATTCGATTCTGGGCATATGCCCAAGTCCCATATTTTTAAACGGACCCTTCGGGTCCGTTTACCCAAAATGTTGACCAAAGTCAACTTTAATCATATCAATATCAAAATTCATTAATTTTTACACAGAATTCATGTTTAAGCTTTCCGGCTACACGCCCGGACTGTGCATGCAAATCGAGGTGACTAAAAGTGAGGTTATTAAGGCCTCGGAAGCACGAAAAAGAGAGAAAATAGGTGATGACCCTTTGGGTCATCATAGTGTTAATGATTGTAGTAATTTTTCACGGCAAGCTTGCGAGCCACGGTACAGACTTTTTGGATTGCACAATGCACTAGGGAGTTAAAGGAAAATGTTCGGTAGAAAAAGACATTTCTGCGGCCCACTATGCGGCCAAGAATCTCTTTGCGGGCTGCAGAATGGACGCAGAGTGAAGCAGAAAACTGGGCAAGTTTAGATGACATTTTGCGGTCGATTATGCGATCACATAATCGTTTGGCCAGCACATCAACCGCAAAACCAACATGGAAATTGCCCGGAGGGAAGTACTGCAGTGCATTTTACGACTACAGATTTACGGGCCGCAGAACGATCGCATACCCATACTGAGATGCCCAGTTCCGGAGGACCATTTTGCGGCACATTTCGCGGATTCATTACTGCATATTCTATTTCGAAGCTTCATCTTTTGGGTTCTTATAACCCGACCCCATTTAATTATATAGGCGCTATGGACCATTTCTTAAGTAAAGACCTGAAATTTGAGAGTGGGAGAGTACTCTAGAGTGGGAGAAAGTTCCTTAACCAATTGTTCCTCAATTCTTACTCAAATCTTGAAAAATTAACAAGGAAAACTCACTAGGTCTTCATCCTAGAGGTAAGATTCTACACTCTAACCCTCAATTTCAAAATTTAACTAAAAATAGGTAATTAGTAAGGCAACTCATGGGTGTGGGAGTTATTCGTCTTGCATGCATGGTTTATCAAAGGGTGTAGGAACATTGTTGAGCTAAAAATGGTGGATAATGGGTTGTGGGATAATGGGATCCGCCATATGAGAACCTTGAAGCCATAATGCACACCTAGTATTTGATAAAATGCTCAAATGAGTTGGAACCATGATCATCTTCCTAATTTTTGGTTCATTTTGTTATATTTCCAAAATAGATCGACGGTGCTAAGATTTTAGGAACATTTTAGAGTTTAAGGAAGCTCAAGTGAGGTACGCTGACTAAACTCTTCTCTTAGAATTGAATCCCACATTACCCTTGTAAGTTTCGAGTTATTCATCAGAAATTGATTATTCCGAATAAGCTTTGTGATAAAGATATATGTTCAATACGAATTCCAAATGCTCTTAGTATGTTGTGCTACTATTTGAGGATATGTTCAAGGTATGGATTGCGTATCTAATTTTATAACTCCAAATTGTGTAGAGGTTGTGACTGAGATTACACCTCCACCCGCATACATTGGGGTGAAGCGGCAGGGCTACTTTGTGTAGGGTTTTAGTGTTAGTGTTACACCTCCACCCGCATATATTGGGGTGAGGCGGCAAGGCCTCTTTGTGTAAGTTGATAGTATTGTTATTACACCTCCACCCGCATATATTGGGGTGAGGCGGGGGGAGGGGGGCGCTTTATGTAAAGGTGGTTATAGAGGATCTCGACTTAAAATTTATAAATATTATTGAAAGCTCTTGATAAATTTTCTTTGGTTTTAACAACTATCTATGACATATTATTATTACCCTGATTAATCATATACATGTTGTATTTCCAAGTCCTTGATTAGGTGTTTGGTTTTCATACTAGGACTATTCGATAGTACTAACGTCCCTTTTGCCAAGGAGCTGCATATTTAATGGATGCAGGTGGTTCCGCAACGGAAGGTATTGACCAGTGATAGCGGTACTCATTCTTCCCAGCTGATTTGGTAAGTCCCACTTCACTCCGGGGTCGTGCATCTTTTGTCTCGTGTATATTATTACGTTTTGAGGTATAGCCAGAGCATTGTAGCCGGCACTATCATTGTACTCTTTTGTATCTATTAGAGGCTTCGTAGACATAGTGTGGGTTCTGTCTTGGTGTAAAAAAGTTAAACTAATGATGTCGTAATTGTATCACATGCTTCCACTTAAACTAGGGTTGTGAAGTATAATATTTTGGAGACTTATAAATGATGCAACTAATGGTACTAAACTGGAGTGGTTCACATGTTTATCTCATTGTCCAATTGATAAAATGTATTCATTCCTTATTTATGGGTAATTTGGGTAGAAGAAAATCTAGCAGGCTTGCTCGGCCGGATTATCTTAGTTGAACACCGGTCGCGCTCTTTAAGATTTGGGTGTGACAAACTTGATAGTAAAACTAATTTTTATGTTATATTATAATATATGTTCTCCATAATAGCACTTCGCAATAGCAACTAAAAGAATTTCCGGAACCAACAAGACAATTATATAGATTATTAATTAGGTTTGATTGTATTTTCGAGACATTTCGGAATGATGTTAATATGGAAGTTTTGGATGAAAAGTTACATTTAATTTATAGAAAAAGGTTTTTATTTGGTGAAATTAAGAAGATATGCACATTTTGTGGATTTGAAAAATAAAGTTAGGAATTGGTTCTAGCTTCTTACTTTGATTTATTTATTGGTCCCATTGTTATTAATTGTTACGTTGCTGTTGTTTTTTATTTTGATCGTTGAAGTAAAATATTTGTTTGTGATTTATTAAGGACAATAGTAACATTTCAGCTCTTCACTATAAAAAATTCTTCAGCACATAACCAACAAAAAATTAAAAATCAAATAACACTATTGTTATAAAATAATAATTGTAAAAGTAAATAAACTAAAGACAAGTACAGAGAGAAACTAATATATTATTCAACTTTCAAACTGATTTACATAACGGACTGAAAACTCCTCTATTTATAGAAGAAAGGAAGCAGCTCCGAGGATTTTCAGGAAGCAGTTGCAAGACTTTTCTTAAGCTGCTTGTAAGCTGTCTGCATGAGCTGCTTGCAACCTGCCTGTTTAACAAGAAGCTGCTGCAAATCATTTCATTGACTTGCTTGCAACCTGCCTGCATCAGCTGCTTGTAGATAAACTTCAATGGAGTAATAAATGGATAATCTTCTTCATGAAGACTATCTATAGTGGAGTAATAATGGACATTCACAATAAAATAGTTTCATAACACTCCCCCTTGGATGTTCATTAAAAGATAATGTGCCTCGTTAAAACTTTACTAGGAAAAACCTAGTTGGAAAAATCCTAATGAAGGAAAAAGAGTACACATATTATGTAATACGCATTTCTAGCTGTCTCATTAAAAACCTTATAAGGAAAACCCTGTGGGAAAAACCTTAGTAAGGAAAAAAGAGTATACCGCATATTTCACTCCCCCTGAAGAAAACCTTATTTCAAATAATTGAGTCTCGGCATTCCAATATTGTATATCATCTTCTCAAAAGTTGAAGTTGGAAAAGATTTAGCGAACAAATCTGTTGGATTATCACTGAACGGATTTGTTGCACATCAATATCAGCATTTTTTTGAAGATCATGTGTGTAGAATAATTTTGGTGAAATGTGTTTCGCTCTATCTCCTTTCATAAATTCTCCCTTCAGTTGGGCTATACATGCAGCATTGTCTTCGTATAAAATTATGGATCTTTTATCACATTCCAAACCACATTTTTCTCGAATGAAATGAATCACTGATCTCAATTATATACATTCCCTACTTGCTTCATGAATAGCTATTATCTCAACATAATTTAAATAAGTAGCAACAATAGATTGCTTTGTAGAATGCCACGATATGACACTACTTCTACATGTAAACACGTACCAAGTTTGAGATCGAGCTTTATGGGGATCAGAGAAATAATCTTCATCTGCACAACCAATACGATCTGCACAACCTTTGTTAGCATTAGCAAGTTATATAAGTACACCAATTGCACTGATATAGAGTATTTAAGGATCAAGGAATTTATCATCTTCTGTTGGAGGTAGAAATGGATCCTTATTCACTTCAAGTGATCAAACAATCATTGGTGTACTCAATGGGTGTGCTTTGTCCATGTACAAGTATTTTAAGACCCTTTCTGTATAGGCAGATTGATTGATAAACATCCCGTATGCCAAATATTCAATTTGCAAACAAAGACAAAGTTTTATCTTTTCAAGATCTTTCATGTCAAATTCTCTCTTAAGATATTCAATTGCCTTTTGGAGCTCATCTGGAGTTCCAACAAGATTTATGTCATCAACATAAACAATAAGCATAACAAATACTTATGCCATTTTTTTTTATAAAAATATATGGACAAATAACATCATTTATGTAATCTTTAATATTCTTTAAAGCGATTATACCACATGTGCCCAGACTACTTTAAACCGTACAAAGACCTTTGTAATATGATCGAGTACATTTCTGTAGACTTTGAACAATATTCTTCAGGAATTTTAAATCCTTCAGGGATCTTCATATAAAATTAATCAAATGAGTCATATAGGCGGCATGACATCTTCATGTATCTAGACTACAGGTTCAATCCTCACAATCATTTACAATATTGTGCACTATATTGTATCAAATATATTGTCGGCGATCATTTTATGTCGGTTCTTAAGCGACATAACTTGTTGAAATCTCATCACTTTCTTTATTTTCAGATACCTAAACTTCTTCTAGAGTTTCATGAAATGTTATGTCATGGGCTCTTCTAAGCTCATTTCCTCCTCATTATGTGATGACCCAAAAGGTCATCACTTGTTTTAGAAATAAATTTTGTGTTTCGAGGCCTTAAAAACCTCTTTCTATTTCACCTCAATTTGCGTGAGCAGTCCGAGCGCGTATCCGAAAAACCATTATGTGAAAATCTGTGAAAAATGATTAAATTTGCCTTTAAAATGAATTAAGTTGACTTCGGTCAATATTTTAGGTAAACGGATACATACCCGTGATTTGACGATCCCGGAGGGTCCGTAAGAAAATATGGGACTCGGGCGTATGCCTGGAATCGAATCCTGAGGTCCCAAGCCCGAGAAATTAATCTTTAAAGAAAATTGTTTTTTGGAATATATATGAGTTTTTGGGGATTTGAATATTTTTGAAATTGATGGTATCGGGCCCGTATCTTAGTTTAGGAGCCCGGTATAGGTCTTATATGGCGTTTAGATTGAGCCTATAAAATTTGGTAAGAAATAGAAGTCGTTTGATATGATTCGGACCCGTAGTTGTGAAATTTGAAACTTAAGTATTCTTGAGATTTTTCTTTGATTTTGATATTAAATTCGTTGTTAAATGTGTTAATTTGGCGATTTGATCACACAAATAAGTCTATACGATGTTTTTGGGTTAGCATGAATGTTTGGTTTGGAGCCCCGAGGGCTCGGGCAAGTTTCAGATGGGTTTCGGGGTGTTTTTACACTTGAAAATGTTGCAGGTTTTCAGTTTCTGGTGCACAGAGATTTTGTTCATCGCGTACGCGTGGCATCACTCGCGAAAGCGTAAGGCAATATTCCTCAGGTGAAAATAGTTCTTCGCTAACGCGAAGCTTGGGACGCAAACGCGAGGCTGTAGTGGTAGTACCCTTCGCAAATGCGTGGAGGCCCTCGCGAACGCGTAAGGTTAGTGGCATGGGGGAGGGATTTCAAAGCTACTCTACGCGAACGCGGCCACCCGACCGCCAACGCGGCCACCCGACCGCGAACCCGAAGACTCTGGGAGCTGAAGCTCCGCGAACGCGAGATTGTGACCGCGAACGCGATGGTTAGTTAGGCCTAACCAATCGCGAACGCGACAAGCCCATAGAGAACGTGATGAAAGCCTACCCAGCTATTTTAAATTAGTAGCAAAAACGGGCAGAACCCATTTACTTCATATTTTCGAAATTTGGGAGCATTGAGGCTATTTTCAAAGAACAATTTCTTCCCCAAAATAATGGTATGTGATTCTAAACCTTTTTCTTTCGATTTCCCATTGCATTTCATCAATTTTGATCCTAACATCTAGGGTTTTTATGGTAGAAATTAGGAAATTTGGGTAAAGTTAGGGCTTTTTGATTAATTAGGATTTAGACCTCGTTTTGGAGTCGGATTCCCAAACTAATTGTATATTTGGGCTCGTGGGTGAATGGATAATCGGGTTTTGGTCCGAACCTCGAGTTTCGACCAAGCGGGCCCGGGGTCAATTTTTAACTTTTTGGAGAAAATGATAGAAAACCTATAATTTAGTCTTGGAATTTGATTATTTAGCATTTATTGATGTTGTAATTAATTTGGATTAGATACAAGTAATTTCGAAGCAAAATCTAAACGAAAAGCGGCGTTTGAGGCTTGAGCTGGTTGTGGAAGTTTGAGGTAAGTGTTTGGTCTAACCTTAGCTTGAGGGATTAGGAGTCGAGTCATATTTGCTATGTGTTATTCGTTGAGCACGACGTACAGTCATTGTGACGAGTATTTGCACATCGTTGTCAAGCATGCCCGTGAGTTTTAAATTGAAGTCGTTGTGTTCTTAATAAGTACTACAAATGCCTAAGTTGTTGATTCTCTGTGTTGAGCAAGGATTATGAATATTCTCGTGGAAATTGCTTATGGTTGAGTATTATTGCTAGTTGAGGTTTCTTTTGTGAAGTTAAATGTTGGAATAAGTTTGGTTGCAGCTGATTCCCTTGTCGGGACGTACTTACTTCTTACTGTCGATTCCCTTGCGGGATATTATTGTTCCCTTGTCGGGACTCTTTTGTAATTGGTGTTGAGTAGTATATTGGGATCAGGTTGCATGCTGCAACAATATTATATTTGGGTTGGGTTGCACGCCGCAACAATACTGTATCTGGATTGGGTTGTATGCCACAACAATACTGTATCTGGATTGGGTTGCACGCCGCAACAATACTATATTTAGATCTGGTTGCACACCGCAAAAGTGATATATGATATGAATCGTGTTGCACGCCGCAACAGTATTTTTATGATTTAGATCGGGTTGCACGATGCAACAATAAAGGATAAAAACTGGTTATTGATTTGTTACAGTTTCTTTATTCTTTATGCTACGAATTTTAAGTTGTTCTTTATGCATTTCTCCTGAGTTACTGTTGGTAAATGATATTTCCTGCAGCATGTTCCCCCTTCATATCCTTAACTGTACATTTCTGCTTTTATTTTTCGCTGTATATGATATAACTGCACAGATTTATTTGGTAGTCTGGTCCTAGCCTTGTCAATACTTCGCCGGGGTTAGGCTAGGCACTTAAGAGTACATGGGGTCGGTTGTGCTGATACTATACCATGTATTGTGTGCAGATCCCAGAGCAGCAGCTTTCGGACCATAGCTTTGGGTGGATGCCTTCAGTCCAGTCAGAGACTCCGAAGTAGTCCTGCAAGCATCCGCAGGCCTTGACATCTTCTCCTATCCTTTTAGAATGTTTCTTTTATATACTTCACAGACAGTGTTGTGATAAATCTTTCAGACTCTTATTTGTAGTATTCCTAGACAGTCTGTGGAATTATGACACCAGTCTTGGATAGTTATTGTATGGGTTGGTATTGGCATCTTTCTTAAATTATTATATTTCAGTCTTCCGCTTATTAGACTTCCCTTGTTTATCAATTGTTGGTTATTAATTGTAAAAGGACTAAAATGGGAAAGAGGTAAATAATTCAAATGGTCGGCTTGCCCAGCTTTTACTAGTAGGCGCCATTACGACTCCCGAGGGTGAAAAATACGGATTGTGACACTTTATGATCATTTTGATCATTAGCTCCTATAATTTTTCAAGGATTGTTACATTTGGAACTGATTGGTCTACCACGCTTCATGCGTATAGTAAACTCTATCCTTCAGAGACTTTAACTTTAATATGAGCATTTGCAGCTAAAATATGATATTTAATTTTGGTTCAGCAAATGCTTCTAGCATTTGAATTGAATTATCTTCTAAGTGAGGATCATATTAATGATAATTCGATTCATATAGCATATTTTCAGCTATTTATTCCATCCCCCAAATGTTAGAACAACTAACATATTTTCCCCATCTTTTTTAGGAAACATATCTTTGTGTATTGTGGTAGAGAAATTAATCATATACCACACATCAAAAGATAGTAAAAATATCTGGTTTCTGATCCTAAACCAATTGTGAGGGAAGGACTTATCATATATTATTGGTCTAATGCATACAAGTATTGCTATATGCAATTTAGAAAATCTTAGACTAACACATGAAGCTTTATTCTCATTAGCAATGGTATAACAATTAATAGGAGGTATTCTATGCTAAACCAGCTTGAATATAAACCGACATTATTAAGATGAACTGTCTTGATTTCATAGTCTGAAAATTATGCTCTTAACTAAGAAAAGCAATTCCAAATGCCAAACTACAGGTTGACAATAAACATACATGTAACCATCTTATATATGCATCTATAAGTGGTTCACATGACAGGTGAATGGGCACATATTCACCTTTTATAAATTTCAGAATCAGGGGTCTTAGTCCCAACTTTAGTTGGTGTAATCAATTTATTATGAGATCAAGAAACACAGGAGAATTCTTGAATAATCTTCTAGTTCTTAAGTACATGCTTATCTGAATTCACGAATAACTCATTTAAAATGGCAAATGAAAACTTCGAGTTTATCATGGCATGTGCTATCTCTAACAAACTTCTGGTTTACTATGGCATAAACTTTTGCATTAGTAAACTTCTGATTTACTGTGGCTACTTTTGTATAAGTAAATTTTTGAGTACTGCAGCTATTTTTGCCTCGGTAAAACTTCAGGTTTGCTGTGATTGCTTTTGCATTAGTAAACTTCTAGTTTACTGTGATATATAATATAGTAAAAATTGAAGAATACGGTTTTCCTTACATACATATTATTTTACCCCCTATGATTGTGGAAACAAGAAGATTATCAATCTTCCTATCATTTGTAGTCTCAATATGATAGTCATTTGTATTAATAAACTTCAGGTTTACTACAACATATGTTTTTACCATAATCATATAATATGAATGACATATTTGTATATAAGCTCTTCGAGAGCCTTCAATTTATTGTCCACAATCAGATATTATTTAGACACTGCTTGTGTCATGTGTCTTCTAGACAAACAATTAGCTCTTCGAGAGCTTTTGATAAATTTTATACTACCAAATATTGCTCAAACACTTCTGGCGTCATGAGATAAAATCATAACCAAATGAACAATATAAATCCAGTTCTAAATTTATAAATGACTAAAATTAAGAATGTTAATATTTCTACCACTAACTTTGTGACAAATATCTCCTTCAAGAAAAAATACCGTTAATATCTGAATATTTTGTATCAATGCGGAAACCACATAGTTATTGCATCCTTTAAGGAAAGATACATGAGTTGTTATTTCCTTCGGGGAACTCAATAACTAACCATAATATATTAATGTGGTTGTAGTAGAAAATATTCTACAAGAATGCTTTTACCTTAGAATGATACTTAATAAAATTATCCAAGATGTTTTACGTATAACAAAGTGCGGCAATGATCTTTATATCACAAAAATAATATTTATATCCTTTTGTTATTTTACCTATTCAGGAGGTGAGTTGTGGTATTTCTTCATTCACTCTAGGAAATGAAAATGTGCTTTAAAAATAACTTTGAATAGCTTATTTTTTTGTTTAAGAACAGAAAGGCACAGTTTCATAATATTTTCCTGTTTCAGGAGAAAATTTCAATTGTTTTACTACTTCAGGAGCAAATTTAAAATACAAAATATAGACTATATATTCTCTCAATAATATTACCTCTTCTGGAGGTGATTATATTAAGAGCGCGTTCATATTTACAAGTTTTATTAATATTGTTACATTCACTTCAGGGAATGAATTAATATTTATCTTCTCATCCTTCAGGGAACGAAACATAATTATCTAAATGTGCATTAATCACACCATATCGTGTGATGCTTCAACCTCTTTTAAGATAATGCTACTTCAGGAGCAAATCGAGGTATGCAAGTAATATAGAGAAATTTTCTCTAGCTTATCTTTAATTGTAACCATAGAAAGCCTAAATTATCACTTATGGTGGTGATAAGCATATACCACTTGTGGTGTTTAACAAAAAGTTAGTTACAATGATATATACGAAACATAATCACTTCTGGTGGTTGTATATTTCTTACAAACTCTGTTGGAGTATGAATGGATCTAATAATGTTATCCACTTTATAATCCTTTATTAAAATAATTAGGAAGAAAATAAATACCAAAATAGGTATTGTATTCGTAATATATAACCAAGCAATATTAAAATATAAGCAAAAAGCTCAATTTAATTTACGCAAATTTGGCCACTCCATATGTAAGTAATATCTACATCACTACTGCCAAGAAGAAATTCACCACTTCAAGGGTATAATCTGCCTTATGATGCTTGGAATAAACAAGATCTAATCACGGACGTAAGAGCATCGCCTTACATCAAAGATGAACATCGCAATAAAAATTATTCGAAGTAAGTGGTTAAAATGGTAGAGTTTCGTGCTGATAACGTGTTATAAAATAACATTTGCAAAGTAAATAAACTAAAGACAAGTATAGAGAGAAACTGATATATTATTCAACTTTAAAACTGATGTACATAATAAACTGAAAACTCCTCTATTTATCAAAAAAAGGAAGCAGCCGCGAGGCTTTTAGGAAGCAGCCGCGAGGCTTTTCTTAAGCTGCTTGTAAGTTGTCTGCATGAGCTGTTCGCAACCTTCCTGTTTAATAAGAAGCTGCTACAAATCATTTCATTGAGTTGCTTGCAACTTGCCTGCATATAGATAAACTTCAATGTAGTACTAAATGAATAATCTTCTTCAAAAAAATTATCTATAGCGAAGTAATAAATGGGCATCCACGGTATAATAGTTTCATAACAACTATGACTATTTTGTAGAGCTACGTAATTATTTTTCCGTTGAAACAAAATTTAAAGTATTTGAGTGTGAGTAGCATAGCGTGAAGAGATAGGGAGGGAGTAGCCGCGTGTAGTGACATGGAAAGGGTTAAAGATAGGAATTGAAGTAATGATTGGCACTCATATGAGGTTATTATCATGTTTTAAGTCCCACGCCTCGGATCATGTACCCATACTCATCTACTTTTCATTAGATTCTCTCATTCTTTAGGCTTTATGAGTTCAAAATTTTGTTTTAAATTATTAATTTTTAAAATTAATAATTTTTCTATATATAATAATTTTTAAAGATAAATAAATAACTCGGATAAATAATTTTTCTATATATATTAAAAGTTATGAGTTTAGATTAACTCATAGCCAAAACTAAGGAGGCTGTGACCTCAATTGTTTGCACTTAATGGATATGAATCTTAATCAGTCAGATTTCAGATATTTAGTGCGTTTGTTTTTCAAGTCTGAATCGTAATTATTCAGATCTTAATTATTAAGCGGGTTTATATTTTTTACTTCACAATCACTTAATGGTTCTGAATAGGTTTGTATGATTAAGATCTATAATATAACTTATCATCTATATTCATTATTAATTGCCGTCAACATTATCAACTATCATTATGTCACCACCGTCACCACCACCACCACACCACCATCATCCTCAACATAGCTGCCACCATTATCAACTATCACCACCTACCATCCCCACCACCATCATCTCAACCACAATCAACTCATCCATATCAATTACCACAACTAATCACCCCTATCACCATCAATAGCCACAACCGGCACTGCCTATCATTATAATTTACCACCACCCACCACCATCTTCCTCAATAACAACTGCCATCACTACCCGCTATTAGTAACTATCATCACCCTGCGTACGATAGACCTTTGTGGTCCGGTGTTACCCCGGACCCCGCGCATAACGAAAGTTTAGTGCACCGAATTGCCCTTTTTATTATAATTATTGATGAAATATTAGATTAATTAGTATTTTATTTTGAATTTTTTGTTTATTAATTTTTAAATAAAGATAAATTTTATACCTTCAGATATTAAAAATTAAAATATCTTAATCATTTAGTATTCAAATTCTAATATAGATCTTAATATTCACACATATATTTAGTTATTTTAATCTTAAAAAAAATAAACGGGGCCTACATCGGCTCAGCACATGACCACGGTGCTTAAAAAGCACATTTAGGGAGCCAACAAATTTGTTAGAACCTTAAAATTCCCTTCACTTTGTCACGTTTTTTGTTGAAAAGTCCATTCTTAAAACTCCGTACCAATTTGTTTTTTGTTGCTTTTATATACTTTGTGTCTTACAAAAGTCAAGTGTAAATCCAGGTCGAGCCTGTCCTTTTTTCGGCCGCTTATTCTCTAAATGTTTATTTATTTATATTTTTTTTGTAATAATTTCTGTGGGTATTTGTACCTATATAGATAGTATAGGGCATACTGGATGAAGATGGATTAGGAGGAATTGATCTTTTGGTGGTTGAAATCCTACTCCAAGTGATAACATGATAAAGTTGTAATCATTAGACAACACTTATAATATTATTATTTCCTGAATGTTGTTCCAATAATCTTTACTCCATTTAAACCACAATAAGTGAATAATTTATTTTTCGCACGCCCATTAAAAAATATTAAATTCTATTACAAAATATCTAGTATAATTAAATTATCCTTAATTAAATATTTAATGTGAGGAGTAAGAAAACTTTTTAGAAATATGTATATAAGTATAATTTTGTAAAAACAAATTGAATTTTTTCTTGATTATACAAATAAGTATTTATTTTGAACCAAAATAAAAAAGTAAATTGATTACTTATTGTGGACCGGAGAGAGTAGTACTTTTCATGTCGTCATTCTACTTTGTGTTCATTATACAAAAATTATATTTTTTCTTTTTGTTACTTAAAAACCATTCAACTTTATCTTCATTATCCAAAAATCATTTTTCTTCTTTTGTTACACAAAAATCATTTTACTTTCATCTATTTATCACAAAAGTCACTTTGGTCAAATTTTATAATATTTTTACTTGAAAGTCTATAATGCCCTTGACATTATAAATTTTCTCATTTATATAATACCTTATATAGTATATACTATATAATATATTCTTACCTAAGTATTTTACTTATAATTAAAATAACTTTATATTATTTTATTTATTTTTATAATGTATTAATACATTTAGTTTTTTCATGGTACTCAATTCGTTTAATCATATGCAAACATTAACATATTTAAATATAAAAAAAATTATAATTAATATTTATTTGAAATAATAAAAAATATATTTGTTTACCCATACCTTGTAGAAGTAGAGAGGTTTTCAATAGACACTCAGCTATATTTGTTTAACAAATGATATTTTTTATAGTCAATACATTTTCATAAAAGAAGTTTCAAAGATATTTGCGTTTAATATTAAGTTTTTCAAAGCTTATCTGTTAATATTTATTTGAAAGTATTAATTTGATGTATCATTATGCTAAATATGGGTATTTTATTTATTGGAGTAATGGTTATGGCTAAATTAGTGAGTTTTCATTTTATAATTTCATTAAAAATATTTCATTAAGAATAGTTAAGAACGCGGACTTGATATTAGTTCACAGTAAAGTTAACGATAAATAAAAAAACGCTACTTATATATCTTGAAAATTAACGTAAAGAAAAAATTAAAGGTACGAATATTTTATAAAAATAATAAATAAAATATTATTAAGTTATTTTAATCAAAAGTAAAATACCTGAATAAAAGTATATTATATAGCATATAATATAGAACGTATAATTACATAAATGAGAGGATTTATAACGTCAAGGACATAATAGACTTTTCAGTTGAAAGATTTGTAAAATCTGGACAAAGTGACTATTGTGATAACTAGAGCATATTAAAATAATTTTGCATAACAAAAAAAAAGAAAATTGACTTTTTGGTAATGAACATAAAGTTGAATGACTTTTATATAACAAAAGAAAGATGGTAATGAATACTGTTTGACCAAAAAATATAACTCTTGATTCAAGTAATTAAATTTATGTGATAATGAGTTAAACCTAGTTTACAATTATATTTCTAGATGCGAGTTTCGAAAGCGAGATAAGCGTTGGACGGATCTGGTAGAGATGTAATAACAGTGTGCAATAATTATTCCAAATAATGTGAGCAATAGTAGAGCATTTAATAACAATAAAGGATCATAAATGACATTTATGTAAATAGGAGGAGTGATTCACCCAATAAAAGATAAACTAGGTGGTTGTTCCTCCTCACAATGATGAGTAGCAGACAAATCCTTGAATGTTCAAATTATTCTCGGATGTGATGGAAAGTATGGAATAATTTCGACAAGAATCTTGATGAAAATGTGATGCTTGTATCTTAGTAAGAGAAAGAGAGAGAGAGAGAGAATATTTAGCCAAAAGCTTGTTCTTACAGCTGAATATCGGGTGCCTCACATCAATGGCCCTTTTTTCTATTTATATGAGACTTATTTCTAATAAATCCTAATAGTACAAATTTAGAGAATATTTCCTAGATTATCCCTTCAATATCTTATTTCGGAAACTAATCGTTAGATCTTTATCAGTGATGTTCGACCCTACCATTATCGATATATCGACCACAACTCCCGACGACTCTTCGACCATAAGTATTTCTGCTTTATGACCGACCTTGACTGATGACGACTCGAGAATTCCTCCTTTAGAGTAATCTTATATTAATATTATCTGGTAGATTTCGACCCATACAGCTAGTCCCTCAGCTTATGGGGGCCGGCCTCAGGCAGGCTTGATGAGCAGATTTTGTGTGGTTGAAATGATTGCATGAGTAGGTAGGGTCGTGATATTTGAGGCAGCCTGGAAATGTGGCCTTTCGTGAGTCGCAACTTTTGGAGTTACGTTGTTCATGGATCAAGTTGATATCATGATGCCATACGACATTATGATATATTTACCCGATGCGTTGCGTCGTTTCGCATGCATCTTTTGATTGGATCTACCACTTCGATAGTGGTGCCAGGTAATAATGACCCTATTTCTCGGTTCCGATGTCTAAGCTCTTATAAATAAGGATGTGAAGATATAATCTCAAGTTTTACAAATTTCTCGTATCGTACCCTTGTGTCTTCTTCCTCTTCTTTCATTGTTGTGCATTTTTTTCCCGGTCCCAGCGGTCCCTATTATTTTTAAATCTCCATTGCTTTGATCACTCTCTCGTTTGTTGGAAATATGTCTAATGTGTCTTCTGGTCCCAGCGAGGAAAGTGACCCAGTTCTCCTAGTGATGCTTTTTCCTCCTCACGCGGAGGGTGACTCTGTTGTCGTTGAGGATGAAAACTTTCCTACGGTGGAGGAGATAATTCCTCGTAGTGAAAACATTAGGTCTAATTTTACAAAGGCGCCTAAAGCTGAGCCCAAAACCTCTAAGTCAGCGATGAAAGAGGCTGATTTGTTGGAGCTTAGGGCTAAATACAACATTTTGGCTCACATCGAGTTGATACCTGCCGGGCAAGATGTGGTACAAGTCCACCGCCCTAGGTACTATGCGTTCTATACTTACCTCTTTTACGTCGGCTACACTCTTCCCCTTCTTCTATTGGCGGAGCGGTTTTGCCATTTCTATGGCATTTGTCTGCTCAGCTCGCACTGTATATCTACAAGCTCATAAGGATGCTTACCAAGTTTGCGGTGTTGGTCGGGGTTGATATCACACTTCGGCATCTGATGCACCTATTCGCCCCCCCCCCCCCAG
>MU714126.1:140062-165468 GCA_026770625.1 Nicotiana glauca
TTCTATAGGGGGATGATGTTTAACCTTCTCCACCGAGGGGGAAAGTGCCTGGTAGTGAAGATGGATGACAAGGCCAACCGCCAGTTCTTACTCAATTTTTTCTTTGTTAGAATTGAGGACGTGATGGCCAATGTAGACAGCTTCCCTGAAACTTGGAATTGTAATCGTAAGCGTCTAACCTCTCTACATCTAGGTTCTTGGTTTAATTTTCTTAGTCATGGGTTCTTATCTCGTGTTCCTTTCTCATGCAGCCAAGACTTCGGATCTTCCTTTGGTCGGGGATATTTTTGATTGGGTTAGCCGGCTCCTCCCTCACATTGCCCGGCTTTTTCAAGAAGTTTGGGCCTGCTCCTTCCTTGACCGATGAGTTTCTTTATTTTGGCAACTTAATCACTTACCTTTTGAGGCTTATTTTGTTTGACCTTTTCCTTTTATACTTCTCTTAAATCCAACCTGAGGGTCTTCAAGTAGGCCGAAAGCTCCCCCAACCATATTCTGTAAGAAGAAAGGTGCTTCCACTTCGGCTCCTTCCCTTTCTATGACTGCGGCTAATTCTGCTCACTCCTCGGTCTTCCTACTGCTACTTCAGCATCAATTCCTTCATTTTTTTTGCAAAAACTTCAGCATCAGAACCATCGGCTTCCCCCTTGTATCGTCTTGTAGATGAAGAAGAGGAATCACTATCAGGTGATGGTGACCTGATGCCCCGTAAGAGGAGGTCAGTGGATGTTGCTGATGGGACTGTCTGGGTCATTGACTCAGTGATAGATGATTTTTTACTTTGTAAGACGACAACTATTGTCCTTAAAGATAATGTCGGGACAGCGTGTGGGATTCCTAGGTTGGTGGAGGTCGATGAAGACTTATCTCTCCCTTTTGCTCTGATGGAGGCCGAAGGGTTGGCCACCAGGGTTTCAGATTCTTCAAGGCAAAAGGGGTCGTTTGCTTCACAGCCGGTTGATGATACTTCTTTGTAGTCCGATGGGAGAGGCAAAGACGTCATCGAAGACGGTTATGAGACGAGTTCAGACATTGAGGTTACTGACCTGAGGATGATAAAGGAAGGGTTTACCCAGCTCAAGGTGAGGTTGGAGGGATCTACAAGGACAATTTCAATCCCCATGGATTGTGATCTGCTGAAGAATACGGAGAACGTATTCCCTACCCTCGCCCCTCTTTGATCTGACATAGAGGGTGAAATACTCCAAGAGCTGGACGATGTTTCTTTGTCGAGGAGCATAGGCGGCCTGCCCTCTCGGTGAATATTTTACGGTTTCGTAGATCGAGGTTACTTTTTTTTAGCGTTTTGCCTTTGTTAGCGGGGGCGTTCTCATTTTTACTTTCCTTATGTTTCTTCTTATGACTGTAGACCATGATTTTGGAGATTGAAATCTCTCGAAAGGAGGAGAAGCATAAGAAAATATTTGAGAAGTTGGAGCACAATATTTTCAAGTACCGTGGCAAGTACCGAGAGATTCGCAGGTGTTTTGGCGAGGGTGGCAACTTGCAAGCCCTTCGTGATGAATTGAAGGAGAAGTATGACGGTGTTGGTGAGAGTCAACGAGAATTTTAGTGTCCTTGAGGGGACGTTGAGAGGAAAGGAGGAAGAGCTCAAAGATAGCAGAGTCGTAGAGGCCCATTGTGGCAATTTTTAGACACAAGTGGTCAAACTGCATAGGCAATATGAGGAATGACGGCTACAGATGGAGGTCCTTCATGGCAAAGTTGTTAAGAGGAAAAATGAGCTTTATAAGGCAGAGTCTTCCAGTTTGGAAGGTCAGAGAAAATCCAAGATGTTAGAGTTGGTGAATAGGACTCTCCGGGCTGAATGGGAGGTTGACCAATCTACAGTGAAGGAAAAAGAAGACAAATTGTGGGAGAAGAGAGGAGATTTGGAGAAAGACAACTCCCTTCTCCAAGAACGGATGGATGCCTCGGAGGCTGAAAAGAATCAACTGCTAGCGCAACGGTCTTCCTCTTGCACTTCAAATTTCCCCAATGTTCTCCGGGACCTCTACGAGGAATGGATTCATGTTGAAACTTAGTTGGACATGTTTCGGGATTTATGTAAGGTGGGGTTTGTCTCTGCTTCGCCCTTGATGATGCTCGCATTAAGACCTGTGAGGCTTGGGTTGCTTGTGGATATGATCCCGCCACGCCTGAGACTGGCGATGATGAAGGGGACATGGTGTGGACCAGCTTGAAGAGAATGCCTGGTATAATGCTACGTACCTTGAGGGTGATGGTGATGATGAAGGGGATCGAGATAGCTCAGGTATCAGCGGTCAGGGCGATGGTGCTGAAGGTCTTGATGGCGGTGATCAGTAATTTTTCTCTTCTTCTTTTTTTGGTGTTGCAGGCTCGTGTATTTTTGTCGGTGTCTTCATGAGCCTTTGTAAAAAATGTTTATGAAATGGAATATCCAAATTTGTTTCTGCATATGTTTCTTTTTCTGTGGTTAATTTTTCTATACTTGTGTGTTTTTTTATTTATTGTTTGAGTGAGGCTGAATCATATTTGAGCTTAGTTGTGGCTGAGAGCCAGTAGATGTTAGTTCGAGTGACGTCGAACGTAACTTAAATTTAATTGTGGCCGAGGGCCATTTGGTGTTAGTTCAAACAAGGACAAACGTAACCTAAATTTGTTTACGGCCGAGTGTTGATAGGTGTTAGTTCGAACAAGGTCGAACGTAGCCTAAGTTCGATTACGAACGAGGGCTAGTAGGTGTTAGTTAGAACAAGTTCAACGCAACCTAAATTCGATTACAATCGAGGGTCGATAAGTGTTAGTTCGAACAGAGTCGAATATAACCTAAATTTAATTGCGGCTGTGGGCCGATAGCTGTTAGTTCGAACGAGGTCAAACGTAACCTGAATTTGATTATGACCGAGGGCCAATATGTTTTTGATGGGCTAAGGTCTCTTAGTCTATGTTTTTAAGATCTAACAAACTTTCTGTATAGAACCAGATAAAGGACCTGATGTATGCCTGGTATAATCATTCAGCAATGTACTCAGGATAATCTGGGCAGTGTGACTTCGGATTCACAAGACCCAGTTTAGGGACCTGATCCCTTGGTGTTCTCCTAACAGAAGTATAAGTCAACTATACAGCTAGAAAGCAACTACAGAAAGTGACTGCTTGCAACTGTGCACGCTATAGTGCAACAGTCACTTCCCATTGGGAAGAGGCATGTACCAACCAAGAATCGACATCATCCTTAGGATGTCTTTTATAGTATAACAACATGGTGTAAGGCATAATATATTCAATTGAGCATTTAGTGATATTCTCTCAAGCATTGAATATCTGATATAGCATTGAAGTCACAAGTGTATCAAGAACAAGAAGACAACTCCACTACGGACCAATTTCACTATGAGTCTATGTGTGTCCTTAGTTGAGTTGTAATCGTGTTTTCTGTTCTTCATTGTAACTCTTGTCTTGCTTTCTTAGAAGGTTTGTTTTAGTAAACTCAAAATCATAAACCATATAAGTTTGTATTGTGACTAGAGTTAGTCATAAGTTGAAGTCTTTGTGACTAGTAAGTGACAAAGTGGCTTGTGATAAGTGTATTACAATTTTGAGTGATTAAAGTCTTTGTAATAGAGTAATTACAAAGTGTCTTGTAATAGTGTAGTTACAAGTTACTGAAGTTGAAATCCTACCAGTGTAGGTCGTGGTTTTTGTCCCCTTGAGTTAGGATTTTTCCACGTAAAAATCATGTGTCTAATTTACATACTGTTTCAATAGTTATTAGAGGAAACGGCTATAGGATCGTGTCTTAATACAGTTGGTGGACTCATATAAACTATCGATTGGTATCAGAGCAGGTTCTTTCTAAAAGGTTAACACCTAGAAACGATCTCAATGTCTGCTCCACCTAACTTTGAGCAAGGAAAATCAACCTACAGATATGCTAGATTCCATGGTCAGTATTACGGCTGGTGGAAGACTCGTATGCATGATTTTATAATGGCAGAAGTGTTCGAGCTGTGGGACATCATTTGTGATGGTTCGCATGTTCCTATGAAGAAACTTGGAGAATCTGGACCAATGGTGCCGAATACCAGAAAAGAATACAGCAATATTAACAAAAAAGCTATTGAGAAGTACTTTTGTGCCAAGAAGATCTTGGTATGTGGTATAGGACTTGATGAGTACAATAGAATCTCAGCCTGTCAATTTGCCAAGGAAATATGAGAAGCATTGCAAACAGCACATGAAGGAACTACTCATGTTAAATAGTCCAAGATTGACATGCTCACCACCGAGTATGAGCTTTTCAAGATGAAAGATGATGAGTCTATACAAAATATGCACACTAGAGTCACATCTATCATAAATGAGCTTCATTCACTTGGAGAAATTATTCCTAGAAACAAGCATGTAAGGAAGGTTCTTAGTGTTCTACATAGCTCTTAGGAGAGTACGGTGAATGTCATCACTGAAGCTAAAGATTTACAAACTCTAACCATGGATGTGCTGATTTGAAATCTGAAGACATACGAGATGAAAAAAAAAGAAAGACGGTGAAAGAAGAGAGCCAAAGAAGGAGAAGAATATGGTGCTCAAGGCTGTAAATAATGGCTTAAGTGAAGAAGATAGTGATATGGCCTATCTCACTAAAAGATAAATATGGTTCGAAGAAATGGCGGTATACCTAAGAGAGATAGTTCAAGTAAACCAAGGAACTATGATCTCTATTACAAGTGCGGAAATCCATGGTATTTCATCAAAGACTGCCCACTTCTGAAACATGAGCGTTACAAACACAACTCTAAAAAGCAACAAAAAGGAACCCGGTTCCTGACAAACAATTCAGCTGAAAAATATAGCTGACAATGTTGTGAAGCAAGCTCTTGCTGCATGGGGAGACTTCTCCAGTGAATCAGAAGGGGAACCAGATGCAGGAAATAGTTCCATGATGGAAGTGGAAAATGAAGCAATGGAATATGATTCATTGTTTGCATTGATGGCTCAGTTCAATGATGATGAATAGGATGATAATGATGAGGTAAATTTCAGGGATGTTCAGAGATATCTAAAGTCCAACTCTTCTAAGAAATTGATGTCTTTAGCAAATGTTTTAATTGATTCATATTATAGTCTTGTTAATGATAAGGATGCCCTGACCATAGAGCTAGGAGATGTTGAACAATCTAGAGATGATCTGGTGGTCTGTGTGGTTGATTTAAATAAGACCGTAGGCAATCTTGTAAAATAAAAAGAGGTTCTAACTGAAAAAATAAAAATTGTAGAAAATGAGAGAGATGACTTGATGGTAGTTGTCGTTGACTTGAAGGAAACCATAGAAAACCTTAGCAAAGAAAAGAATACTCTAGAAGAGAAAATTGCAGCTACTGAGCAAGAAAGAGATGACTTTTTGGTGGTTATCATAGACCTAGAGGAAACCATTAAGGGACTCAAATAAGGACATAGGCTTGTAAATATAGAGAAGGGAAGGAAGTAGTTAGTGAGACACACATCAAGTTTGAAAAAGGAATTAAATGATGTGAAAACTAGTTTATGTGGTGAACTCGAGAAAAATAGGCAACTTCAAGCCGAATTAGAGAAAGTAAAACTTGATCTTGAGAAATCTCTTAAGTGGACCTGGTCCTCAGAGGCTGTCACTGCCATATACCTAAACAATAGTGGAAACAGGCAGGGAATCGGGTTCCAAAAGAAAAAAACTCCTTACAACCCTCACAGCAAGTACGCCACTGTTCTTGATAATTGGCTTTGTACCCACTGTGGATACAATGGGAACTTCAAAGAAAATTGCCAAGCCATGGTTCAATTTGTTTGGAAAAACAAAGTATTTGCTGAAAAAGTGACTACAAAAGGGGGACCAGGTACCACCTGCAAAAATCGCATATTGCCTGCTTGGACTAGAAAAGCTCTTATCCACCCTTTTCCTTATTACAAGGGACCCATAATATATATGTGTAGGGAACAATGAGAGGAAACTAACTGCAATGGATCATAGACAGTGGATGCTCAAAGCACATGACTGGAAATACCATGGATTTTCTCTCACTGAAAGTCCTGCAGGGAGGGAATGTACCTTTGGAAATGGAAAAAAGGGGTACATTCTCAGTGTCGAAAAGGTTGTAAAGTCTCTTTCACACTTAATTGAGAATATGTACTATGTGGATGGCCCGAAGTACAGTCTCTTAAGTGTCTCTCAAAACTGTGATAAAGAGAACAAAGTAGAGTTCTTATCTAAAATGTACACAGTTACTAATCTGATAACTGGCGAAGTGGTCTTAGTAGCCAAAAGATACAAAAAGATCTACGTTGCTGACTTTGAATTTCAGCAAGCTCGTGATATGTGCTTCTTGAAGGCAGTTGATAATGATGCAGAACTTTGGCATAGAAGATTGGGGCATGCAAGCTTCTCGCTTTTGAATAAATTGATACAGAATGACCTGGTTTGTGGTCTGCTAAATTGAAAGTTCAAGGAGCACAGAGTGTATGATGCATGTGCTAGAGGAAAACATATGAAATTGTCTTTTAAGCCAAAGAAAGATGTTAGCACATCAAAACCACTCAAACTCCTTCGTATGGATCTGTGTGGTCTATGAGAATACCAAGCAGAGGAGGAAAGAAGTATATTTTTGTGATTGTGGACGACTATTCATGATTCACTTAGACACTGTTTCTTAGAAAAAAGGATGAGGCTTTCTAGGTATTTGTGGCCTTTGTCAAGAAAATTCAAGTGAAAATAAAATTGAAAGTAGCCTGCATTGGATCTGACCATGGGACAGAATTCGACAATGCCAAATTTGATGAGTTTTGCAATGAACATGAGATTACTCACAACTTCTTAGCCCAAGGACTCCACAACAAAATGGTTTTGTTGAAAGAAAGAACAGAACTCTGGAAGACATGGCACAGGAAATACTTATTGACGATTGAATTGCCAAAAATTTCGGGCCAGAGGCAATAAACACTGCGTGCTACTTGGTGAACAGGTTCATGATCAGGTACCTCGTGAACAAAACCCCTTATAAGTTACTCAATGTAAGAAAATCAAATATAACTCATCTGAGAACCTTTGGATGCAAATGTTATGTTCTCAACAATGGGAAGGACCAGCTCGGGAAATTTGATGCAAAAAATGATGAAGGAATCTTACTAGGATATTCCTCTCAAAGCAAAGCCTACAAAAGCCTACAAAGTCTACAACAAAAGGATACAATGTGTGGAAGAAAGTGTTCATGTGTTACTCAACAAGACACCCTCTTCTAACAAGGAAGGAAACAGTGATGATCAAGACAATGAACCATTTTTGCTTCCTTGGGAAATATCTAATGTTTCAAATGGCAAGGCTGATATGATGAGCCAGATGAGTGAGGTAGGTGTAGAAAATGTAACATCCTCTTCCACTTCTCAAGAGGAACCTGGTACTCCAATTACTACCACTGAAGCTGAAGAAAGAGTTGGAGATGCAGTTCAAGGCACTCCATAGGTAGCAGAACGAGTAGTGCAGGGAAATCCATCCAATTTGCCCAGTTCCTCTACTAATCAAACTTCAGTCCCAAATTATAAACACAAAAGCTCCCATCCACTTGATAATATAATCACCCCTTGATTCTGGAGTTCAAACAATATCAAAAACTAGAAATTCCCTAGGCTTCTCAACATATCTATCATAATAGAACCCAAAAATATCAAGGAAGCCTTGAAGGATGCAAATCGGATTATGATAATGAAATAGGAACTACATCAATTTGAAAGAAACAAGGTGTGGCACCTGGTATGTAGACCCTCAGACAGAACCATCATAGGCACCAGGTGGGTATCCACGACTAAGCTCGATGAACATGGAAATACTACAGGGAACAAAGCAGGCTTGTTGTCCAAGGATACAATTAAGAGGAAGGGATCGATTATGATAAGACTTTTACCTAGTTGCTAGCATGGAAGATATTAGGATCCTCATTGACTTTGCATCACATATGGAATTCACCTTATTCCAAATAGATGTGAAAAGTGTCGTGCTGAATGGTTTTCTTAAGGAAGAAGTCTATGTCAAGCAACCTCCAGGTTTTGAATGTCATGTACATCCTGAACATATATTTAAATTGGATAAGACATTGTACAGATTGAAGCTTGCCCCTAGAGACTAGTATGAACGGCTATCTAAGTTTCTCTTGGAAAATGGTTTCACAAGAGAAAACATTGACAATACATTATTTTTGAAGAAACGGGGAAGGAACCTGCTCATTGTTCTTGTTTATGTGGATGAAATCATATTTGGGGCTACAAAAGACTCATTATGTGAAGAATTTTCTAAACTCATGGGAAGTGAGTTTGAAATGAGTATGATGGGGGAACTGAACTTCTTCCTGGGTCTTCAAGTGAAGTAGTTCTAAAGGGAACGTGTATCAGTCAGCAGAAATACACCAAAGAACTTCTGAAATGTTTGGTATGAAAGCATCAAAGGTGATCGATACCCCTTTTGCTAATGCTATTAATCTAGTCATGGATGATTCTGGATCACCCATAAATCAAACAATGTACCGGCAAATTATTAGATCTCTACTCTACCTTACTGCCAGCAAGCAAGACATTGTATTCAGTGTGGGATTATGTGCAAGGTTTCAATCAAATCCTAAGGAATCTTATTTGAAAGCTACTAAGAGAATTCTGAGATATCCGAAGGGCACAAAGGACCTGGTTCTATATTTCCCTCCAGGTGACAATTTTATCCTTATTGGTTATGCTGACACTGATTACGTAGGTTATCTGGTTGACAGGAAAAGCACATCTGGAATGGCTCATTTTCTTGGATCATTTCTAATCTCATGAGGTACAAGGAAACAAAACTCAGTGGCTCTCTCAACAGCTGAAGCATAATATATTGTAGTTGTCTCATGCTGTGCTCAGTTACTGTGGATCAAGAAACAAATGGAAGACTTTGGAGTATACATTGATTGTGTACCACTTCTATGTGATAACACCAGTTCTCTTAACATGGAAAAGAACCCGGTTAAACACAAGAGAACAAAACATATTGATGTCAGGCACTATTTTCTATGAGACAATGTGGAAAAGGGACTTATTTGTATGAGATTTTGTTGTACATAAGATCAAATTGCAGATATCTTCACCAAAGATCTGAGTAGGGAATACTTTAAGAAAAATAGTATGGCACTAGGGTTAATTAAACCTAATTAAGAACCTAGTTCTACTCATATAGTTATGAAAGTCATACTCAGGTAAAATTAGATAAAGTGTTTTCTCACCAGGCCTAACTCATATCTATACCGTTGTAGGTAAACACACATGATGACTATAGAAGCCAAAGGTATAGTGTTAAACTGCGAAAGAGAGCTGCAAAATCCTTTTACAAAAATAGGTCAGGAACCTGGTTCCGGAACCACAGGTTAGTAGTAATGTGTTTCTCTCATTCTTTTTCAAAAGGCAACAAAATTAATTCAATTGCCACATCATCCGACTTTTCAGAGTCTGTATATCACGTCTTGTCTCTCAAATCCCTTTACTTTCTCTGCACGTTACATATTCCCACAAACCTACCATCATTTTGAAATTCGTCAGAACTCGTTCCTCTCCCTTCTCATTATTAGACCTTCTCTCCATAAAACCCTCTCACTCCCAGTATTTTTGAACCATTATCTCTCTTTGCATAATTGTAATTTTCCTTCAGAACCCTCTATCACTTCTCTCATAATGGCCAACGAACAGTCGTCTCCTTCTTCTGCCACCAACACCATTCCCACATCTCCACCTTCCTTAACATCACCACCATAAACCTACTTCTTAACTATCCCTGTTACTAGTGTACCCATACCAGTTTCTTCCTCATCTCCGATCGCCTTTACTCCTCCGTCCAACCCTGCCTGACTTCCATGTGTGGTCAACCCTACTTCTCATCCTTTTTCTGATCAAACCAAAAGTGCTACCACTCAGGTGTTAGAGCTATCTAAGGAAGATCCCGATCAGTACTTGAACTTCTCCTTTCTAAACTCAGTGACTCCCATGGATTCACCAGAAAAAGAAGCAACGGAAAATATCATGGCTATCGCTAATTAGAGTCTTATGAATGAAGGAGCCTCCCCTCTGCCTTAGACTCAGTGGGAGGAAACTCCATTCTTAGGGGATGAAAGGACCATGGTGCTTTTCGAGTATCCGTTTCATGACACGGTCATAAAAAACCCTGTTGGAGAACCTAATTCTCTTTCAGCCGAAATAAACCAGGAGCCCCTCTTTTGTACTAAGCCCTTGGAGTCCATTCCTCTTACTGCAGTCACTTTTGACGAAGATGACATGGTTCTCAGTAATATTCGCAAACCAGTAGTTACTCCTGAGTCTTCTTCCAAACGACCCACCACCAAGTTGTAGAAGATGAGGCTTTTGAGTCTGCCTTGCAGAAGAGTAAGCAGAGTATGAAGAAGAAGAAGAGGTTGATAAAATAGGGGAAAGTTGTGGCTGACAAAGACATTGCAGTGGTTGAGGTTGATGAAGATGTTGTAGAGAAACCTAGTTCCTTAGTGAAAAGATCTACAAAAGTCCAAAAGTTTGTGGTTGAAGCTTTCGAGGAAGCTGTGGAAAACAAAGTGGAACATCTATGAAAAATGGTGGTAAATCTAAGAAGGTTGTGGTTGAGAAAGAGTTGTTTGAAGGTGATACTATGGTTGTTTCAAGTAGGAAAGGGAAGTCTGTTGAAATGTCAAGAAAATGAAAGCGGGAAACTATGGGACGACCTGGTTCAATGAAGACCATACTAAGTGACAGTGGACTTGGGCAGGAGAGATTGAGAACTCAAAAAGTCTTGTGGGGTCTCATGTTTGACCCGACAATCTGTAGATGGCAGGTATGAGGCAAGTCCTGGAGATTGTGGAGTTCCAACAATGGGGTCATTTATTTAAAGAGGATATGCCTAAAGTATATGAAGATGGAGTGTAAAACTTCTATGAAACTCTCTTCATTATTGAAGGGGATCATATCTGCATGTTGGTAAATAGAGTTGACATTGTGCTTGATGCTTCAGCATTAGGGAAAGCTCTCCAAGTTCCATGTGAAGGGATGTCCTCAGTCAAAGGTGCTTGTGGAGATAAATTTAGGAGAGCCATTATAAAAGAGCAGGCAATCCAGCAGGGGGACCGGGTGCATAAGAAAGCACTACTTCTGGTGTATCAGCTACTCTTTGAACTGGTCAATAAGGTTCTTTTACCCCGTGCTGAGAGGAAGTCTATAGCTTCAAAGTTTGATCCGGTCTTAATGGAGGCTCTTAATAAGTTCACACCGATTAATCTGCCAACCATTATGATAGAAAACAAGCAAAAGGTAGCCAAATTTCAAGATGGCAATCACGGGCTTCCATATAAATTTCTCCTCACTTGGGTGTTCCAGTTTTACAAGGTACCCATGGCCAATCCAAAAGTAGGTACCCACAAGCAAACCTTCTCCAAAATAACTCTGGAAGAGTGTGAGTGTGTAGAAAAGGTTGGGGAAGCACTTCGACAATTTCTCAACTAATAAATGTTTAGAATGCTTTGAGGGCTCATAATGCCATACTGGAAACTCAACTTAGTCAAGCTGTTAGGGCACCTGGTTCTATTAATTCTTCCCATGAAGAAGTTTTTCGCTTGACTAAGGAGAATTCTGAGCTTAGGCAACAGGTGGAGAACATGCAGGAGAAACTACTTGAGGAACAGATGTCTGCAAATGCTTGCATGGACCTGGTTCTCAAAACCATTGCTGCCTCCTCCTCCAATCCTCCCTCTTCTAGTGCCCCCTAGGATCCTCTCAGTGACCAGCTAATTTTTATTCTAATATTTTGTGGCTATTTTTTTTTGTGATGGCATGTTGATTTCACCGTTACCGCTCTTGTTGAAATAGTCCAATTTATTATCAATGTAACAGCTCTTCTTTTGCTAGTACAATACATGTTTTCCTTTTGCTTCTCTTTTCTATCATGTTATGTGCATATATATGCCATGAGTTAGCTGTGTTAGGCTTCTTTATGCTTTATTTTTGCCTGGTTGTGCCTTTTTAATGATGACAAAAGGGGGAAGAGTTGATTAACTTGAAAAATTGAAGCATGTGATTAAGGGAAAGCATAGAGTCAGGGGGAATATATGTAGTTACTGGTACTTTATCTGGTAAAGTTAAGCTCTATAAATAGTCATCAATGTTAAAAGTTTGTCATCATCAAAAAGGGGGGAAATTGATGGGCTTAAGGCCTCTTAGTCTATGTTTTGATGATCTAACAAAGTTTCTATATAGAACCAGATAAAGGACCTGATGCATGCCTGGTACGATCATTCAACAATGGACTCAAGATAATCTGGGCAGCGTGCCTTTGGATTCACAAGAACCATTTTAGGGACCTAATCCCTTGGTGTTCCCCTTACAGAAGTATAATTCAACTATACAGTTGGAAAGCAACTATAGAAAGTGACTGCCTGCAACTGTGCACGCTACAATGTAGCAGTCACTTCCCGTTAGGAAGAGGCGTGTACTACCAAGAATAGACATCATCCCTGGGATGTCTTTTGTAGTATAACAATACGGTGTAAGGCATAATATATTCATTTGAGCATTTAGTGATTTTCTCTCAAGAATTGAAGATCTGATCTAGCATTTAAGTCACAAGTGTGTCAAGAACAAGAAGACAACTCCACTACGGACAAGTTTCACTATGAGTCTAAGTGTGTCCTTAGTTGAGTTGTAATCTTGTTTTTTGTTCTTCATTGTTAATCCTATCTTGCTTTCTTGGAAGCTTTATTTTCGGAAACTCAAAATCATAAACAATATGAGTTTGTATTGTGACTAGAGTTAGCCATAGGTTGAGTCTTTGTAACTAGTAAGTGATAAAGTGGCTTGTGATAAGTGTATTACAAGTTAGAGTGATTAAAGGCTTTGTAATAGAATCACTAAAAAGTGGCTTGTAATAGAGTAGTTACAAGTTAGTGAAGTTGAAATCCATGTAAAAATCCTATGTCTCATTTACATACTGTTTCAGTAGTTAGCACTGAGGGAACTGATATAGGATTAGGTCTCTATACAGTTGGTGGACTTATATAAACTATTAGTGTTAGTTCGAACAAGGTAGAATGTAACCTAAATTTGATTACGACTGAGGGTCGGTTGGTGTTAGTTCGAACAAAGTCGAATGCAACCTAAAGTTAATTGTGGTCGAGGGACGGTAGGTGTTAGTTCGAGCAAGGTCGAACATAACCTAAATTTGATTACGACTGAGGGACGATAGGTGTTATTTCGAATAAAGTCGAACATAACATAAATTTATTAAGATGTGCTGATAAGTGTGAAGTTTGCTGAAATCATAAGCTTTAAGCATTGTTGCTTTAGTCATACATTTGGAGAAATTACAAATTTTCAGGCATTAGCTGGCGTTCCAGTCCTAGTCCCATTCTATCTAGTCCCTTCATTGGTTTTTTGAGGTCGAGCAATGAGCTTGCTGTCCTGACCCTGTCTTTGAGTACTTCAACTTAAAGTGTTCCCTTCATCGCCTCGTTAAAAACCTCCTTGAGAAAACCCAATTGGGACAAAACTCAAGTGAGGGAAAAGTCGAAGTACTTAAGGTGGGTAATATTCCAGTTGTTTGGTAGTAGCTTTCCCTCCATTGTTTCCAGTTGGAATGACCCTTTGTTTGCCTTTTCCGTGATTTTGAACGGACCGTCCCAATTTGTTCCTAGCTTGCCTTCCCGCGGGTCATTGCTCGCTTATGTTTTAGCTTTTAGCACGTAGTCTCCGACTTTGTGCGGACTGACCCTTGATTTCTTGTTGTAATAGCGTTTTGCTTGCTGTTTTTGGGCGATCATTCTTTTATAGGCCATGTCTCTTCGTTTTCGACTTCATCGAGCTCCTGCCTTCTGCTTTCGTCGTTGGTTATACCACTCTCGTGGGAGTACCTTAGGCTGGTTTCTCCAACATCGACTAGTATTACTACATTTGTCTCACAGACCAAAGAGTAGGGTATCTCTCATGTGCTCATTTTTGACGTTATTTATAGCCCATAGTACTTCTGGTAATATTTTCGGCCACAATCTCTAGAGATCTTCAAGCTTTTTCTTCATGATGTTCATTTTCGACTTGTTGGAGGACTCTTCTTGCCCGTTGCCCGTGGGGTGATGTGGAATCGAGAGTATTCATTTAATATGCTATTTCTCAAAGTACTTAACAATATTCTTTCCCGTGATCTGGGGTACGTTATCGCAGCTGATTTCTTTGAGGAGGTCGAACTGGCATATGATGTTTCTCCATATAAAGGTGATTATTTCCCGTTCCCGTATTTCTGCGAATGCTCCTGCTTCTACCCACTAAGAAAAGTATTCAGTTAAAACCAAAATGAATCATTTGTTACCTCATCCTGTCGGGAAGGGGCCCAAGATGTCCATTCATATGGTAAGGTGACCGAGTGGAGATGATCACCCGCCTGATGAATCATTGAGGAATACTTTTGGCATTGCTCGCATCTTTTTACAAAGTCTGCGGCCTCTTTTTTCATGGTGGGCCAGTAGTATCCTGCCCTTATGAGGCATCTGACTAGAGCCTGAATGTCGAAGTAAGCTCCACAATGGCCCTCGTAAACCTCTTCAAGGAATTCCGAGTTTGGTTTGGGCCCAAGCATTTTTCGAGAGGGCCACTGTAAGTTCTCTTATATAGGTCATTGTGGATGATACTGTATCTGGCCGCTTGCATTCTTAGTTTCTTGGCCTCTTTTTTATCATTCGGGAGTATGCTGCTCTGCAAGTATGTCATAATATGATTGTGCCAGTCCTAAGTTAAATTTATGGTTCGTACCTCGATCTTATCTAACGACGAGTTGAGGAGGTGGACCATATTTCTGTCTCAGATTGTGATATTTTAGTTGCTGCAGCTATCTTAGCGAGGCTATCTACTTTTGCGTTCTGTGCTCGTAGAATTTGGTCGAGCTGATATTCGTCAAACTCCGACAGCAGCTTACAAATTTCGGTTTGATATTTTTCTAATCTTTGTTCCTTGATTTGGAAAGTCCCCGTGACATGGTTGACTTCTATTTGGGAATCGCAACATAGTTTTAACTCTTTCTCCCTATACTTGAGTGCCAGCCTCAAAACTGCAATTACGACCTCATACTCGTCCTCATTGTTAGTCATATCCGGGCACCTTATGGACTAGCAAATTATTTTGCCGGTTGGACTTCGAGTACGAGTCCCAATCCGGACCTTGATGCATTGGATGCGCCATTGGTGTATAGAACCCAGAGGTCTCGCGTTTGGGGGGGATTTGAGCGGCTTCTCTTTTAACTTCGGGCATTACTTTTGCACTAAAGTCAGCAAGCACTTGTGACTTTATCGTTGTTCACGGTTGGTATATGATATCGTGCTCACTCAGCTCGATAGACCATTTGCAAAGTCTTCCAGATAGCTTGGGTTTATGCAAAATGATTCTCAGGGGAAAAGTCATAACGACCGAGATGGGGTGGCATTGGAAATATGGTCTAAGCTTTCGCGAAGCTACGTCCAAGGCTAGTCCCAATTTTTTGAGGCGAGGATACCTCGTCTCGGATTCGAATAATGTTTTGCTAATATAATAGATAGGAGATTGCGTTCCTTTGTTTTCTTGAACTAGGACTACGCTCACAGCTACTTCGGATACAGTGAGATAAACGAGGAGACATTCCCCTAGCTCTGGTTTTGAAAGCAATGATGGCGATGACAAGTATGCTTTTAATTCCTTCAGAGCCTGTACGCACTCAGAAGTCCATTGAAGGTTGTTATCCTTCTTAAGTATGGCAAAGAACTTGTGACACCTATCCGACGATCGTAAAATAAACCTTGATAGGTCAGCAATACAGCCAGTCAACCTTTGAACCTGTTTTATAATGGTTAAGTGTTTCGATATCCCCTCAATGGCTTTGATTTGGGCAGTATTGACCCCGATCCTTCTACATGATACCAAGAAACCTAGAAACTTTCCTAAGTCCACGTTGAACATACACTTTTCGATGTTCAGCTTCATTCCGTATCGTCTGAGTATGTCAAAAGTTTCAGTCAGATGGTCGATATGATCTTCTTTCCTTTTGGACTTGACCATCATATCTACTATATAGATTTCCATCATTTTGCCAAGATGGTCCTTGAACATCCTCGTCACCAACCTTTGTAAGTCGACCCCGCGTTCTTTAGCCCGAAGGACATGACCCTGTAGTAGTACGTCCCCTTATGTGTGGTGAATATAGTTTTTTCCTAATCCATTTCTTTCATGGGGATTTGATTATAACCTAAATAAGCATCTAAGAAGCTCAATAGTTCGTTCCCGACCGTTACATCGATGAGTTGGTCGATATGGGGCAATGAAAATGAATCCTTGGGGTATGCTTTGTTCAAATATGTGAAATCCACGCACAACCGCCATTTCCCATTTCTCTTTTTTACCATGACCACGTTGGCGACCCACTAGGGTTACTTCGACTCCCTAATTGAGCCATTTTCTAACAGTTTTTCTACCTCTTCATGTACCGCATCATTAATTGCAGAGTTGAACTTACATTTGACATGTCATACTGGGGTGGAATGGGTAGACGTTAAGTTTGTGCGTGGAGATTTCCTTTGGGATACCTGACATATCTGCATGGCTGAAAGCAAACAAATTTGCGTTAGTTGCTAAGAATTGACAAATTTTACGTGGTTCCTAAAGTTTGCAGTCATTGTAAGCTTTCTTGTTATGGTATTGAGGTCTAATTGAAGGGATCGAGGTCTTCTATGGTCGATCCTACAACGTCGACCATATCTGGATCTCTGATGCCATCTCCATTGTTGTCATGTGCGTACCTCGACCATGTTGATTGCTATGCCTTTTTTTCTTTATCCCTATTTTGTTGGGTGGCTGAGCTATCTAGGGAGATACGGTAGCATCCTGGGATGTGCGTTGTTCATCCGGTATACTGAATATTCCTCAGGGAGTTGGGAATTGATGACTTGGTACAAGTTGGAGGGGACGACCTTTATGGGGTGTATCCATAGTCGTCCCACTATAGTGTTGTACGTATGTCTTGATCCATAAATTGGAATGTTGTTTCCAGAGTTACGTTGCTGGCCAAAATAGGGGGAGTAATTTCTCCAGAAGTTCGTTCAACTGCATTGTTAAAACTAGTTAGTTTGATGCAGCGTGGCAATATCTTATCCATCATAAATCTTTATACGTTTAACATCAATATCCAAAATTCGCAGAGTAATAATAAGAGCGTCATGATGCGGAAAGACCAAACCGTCGACATCCAAATTATCGAAGATGATGCTTTCTTTGAGTTTTTTGTACCGTTCACGAGTGACTGACTGCTTGAGTTTGTGTGTATTGGTGAATTTTACGATGTTGATTGAGACGTCGTCTTCAATGATCATGTTGATAGTACATGCTGGTGAGGGTAGTTTAGCTGGTCCTTGATGTTCGCATCCTCTGGAAAAATTGGTTCTTCCCTTATCATTTAGCAGTTCTTTAAGATGTCCTTGTCGTAGAATATTCACGACTTCCTGCCTTAGGGCGATGCAGTTTTCCATCTTATGCCCTTGTTCCTGGTAGAACTCACAGAGGGCGTCGGACTTTCTTGTGTTAGGGTATGACCTCATATTTGGCGGCCACTTCACCTTTGATCCGAGCTTCTCGATGGCATAGACTATCTCTATAGGTGGCATACAAAAATTATGAGAAGATAATAGAGGGACATACCTCTATCATTTTGATAAGATATCGTCCTTGGCCTGGATGGTCCTTCTTAGTAGCAGAGAGCGGGGGGGGGGGGGGGGGGGGGGGGGGCGGCGACCACTTTGATATATGGTTGGTGTCGCTCCCTGTTAGGTTGTGGAATCAGATGATCTCTTTTGCCGTTGTCTCTTTGATCCTTTCTTGACTCCGCTTGTACTCAAGTTAGCCGATGGGTTGGCCCGTTGAGGTCGTCCTCATATGCAGACTTCGGCACAATAAGCATTATAGATTTCGTCCCAAGTAGTTGAGGGATATTTCATTAACCGAATTAATAGTTTCATCATTGTTCTCGAGCTATCCCTGCTCAGCCTGTTCTGAAAAATCGTGACCGCCTTCCCTTCGAACACGTTTGGTAAATTCATCCGTACTTAGTTGAACCGAGCGAGGAAGTCCCTCAATCATTCTCCTAGAGGTTATTTGACAGCAAATATGTCGTTCACTCTTGCATTGGATTTTTTAGCTTTGGCATGGGCTATTATGAACTTGTCATCCATTTCTTCAAAGGTTTCAATGGAACGTGCTGGTAGCTGCGAATACCATGTTAATGCTCCTCAAGTGAGGCAAGACGCTTGTTCCTTGGCGAGATCGTTTCCTTTTACGACGGTGATATAATGAGTCACATGATCTTCGGGGTCGGTTGTGCCATGATATATCTTGAGGTAGGGCGGCATTTTAAAGGTTTTTGGTATATCATGTGGGGCTGCATCATCACTGTACGGCTATTCGACGAACTTCCTGGTGTCTCTCTTTGGCTTGGGGGCGCCCAGTATTTTATTGAGCCTTTCCTGGTGTTCCTTCATTTGATCTCGGAGTGCCCTGTTCTCATTCTCCATTTCCTCTATCCTTTTCAGAATGGCTACGAGAGCATCATCACTGTCACTATTAATGACATTGTGAGTAATACTTATTATTGGAGGAGGAGGGGGTTGGTTGCACTGCTCGTCTGTTGGTTGTATAACGCAAGTCCTTGCATTTTCTCTAGTTGTATCCCGAGCGGTCTTGCGGAGGACGCTGGTTAGCATGTCAGTTACCTATACTTCAATGAGCTTTTTTATAGCTGGGAGCATCTCCTCTGTCACAGATGTAGAGGCTCCCTTACCAAGAGATTTTGTGATGCTACAGTGAGGAGGAGGTGACCCATCTCGTTTAGGGGACGCATTGGGCGTTGCGTCTTCATTTGTTGTTTCACAACTTTCGTTGATGACGTTCATGAGGTTGGTTGAGAGATCGCGTATCTCTAGTCCTTTCTTCACGGTTACCTGCCATGTTGGATTTTGTGTACGCAAAGAAAGGAGATCTTGTTCTTGATTTTTTTTAACGTTAGTGACCTGTGTCAATTGTAGATCTATTAGAAACTAAAGGTTTAACTAGGAAATCCCCATAGACGTCGCCATATTATTTGACCAAAAAATATAACTCTTGGTTCAAATAATTAGATTTATTTGATAATGGATTAAACCTGCTTAACAATAATATTTCTAGATGCAAGTTCCGAAAGCGTAATCAGCGTTGGACAGATCTGATAGAGAAGTAATAATAGTGTGCAATAACTATTCCAAATAGTGTGAGCAATAATAGAGCATTTAATAATAATAAATAATAATAAATAATATTTAAGTAAATAAGAGGAGTGATTCACCCAATAAAGGATGAACTAGGTGGTTGTTCCTCCTCACAATGATGAGTGGCAGATAAATCCTTGAATGCTCGAATTATTCTCAGATCTGATGGTAAGTAGGGAATAATTTCGACAAAAATCTTGATGAAAAGGTGATGCTTGTATCTTAGTAATAGAGAGAGAATATTTGGCCAAGAGTTTGTTCTTACAGATGAATCTCTCGTGCCTCACATCATTGGCCCATTTTCCTATTTATATGAGATATATTTCAAATAAACCCTAACAATGCAAATGCAGAGAATATTCACTAGAGTATTCCCTTCAATATCTTATTTTGAAAACTAGCCGTTACAGCTTCAACAACGATGTTCGACCCCGACCATTATCGACATCTCGATTACAGGTCTCATCGACTCTTCAACTATGAGTATTTCTGCTTCCTGGCTCACCTTGACTAAAGACGACTGGATAATTCTTCATTTAAAGTAATCTTATATTGAATATTATCTGACAGATTTCGACTCATACAAATACATAGTTGAATAACCACCCATAAAATTTACTCAACAATCTTACTGGTGGAATTACAATTTTTGCGAAATAGTATAAAGTATAATTTCCTATTAACATCCAACAGCTCCTTGAACATTCTATTGCACGAAATAATAACAAGTCCAGTGAATTTTATAAGTGAAGTTTGGAAGGGAATATACGCAATTTTATTTTTACGGTAGAAGGCCAGAGAATGTTTCTGATAAATTCTCGATTAAAGAAAAGATAAAAAAAAAAGTAAAGGCTCACTAATTGAGAATGTAAAGAATGCTCTTAGAACCTATTCAGTTCTGATTCTAATTAACGTATTCTTTTTATTTGTTTTCATCTCAAAAAAAAATTTAACACTCTAAAATCCTAGAAATAAATTCCTTTTTCCGTTGAGAGAAAGTGTATAAAGCAAAAATAGAAGTATGTAACACCACATTCTAAAATTGTACAGAAAACTGTATTCTAGAAAGTAGAAACAGACCCAAAATGGAAATTCTGTAGCAACCGCCCATCAACGACCAATGGCCAACATAGCTGCTCAAAAGCAGAGCATTAAATGAATCTATTAATGAAAATTGGATTTCGTATCAAATTAATGCTTGACCTGAAAAATAAAGCAGTGCAATTATACTTTCAAGTTTCGAACAGACTGTTCCAACAATACATCTCAACTTTGCTGTCATGATTTAGCTGTTCGATAGGCAATGAACTGATTTGAATATGAATATGATGTAGTTTATGAGTAATGAAATTAAAGATTTGAAAGGTACACCAAATATTATTTGCTATAATTGACGATGCAATGTATTTGGAAGTGTTCGATCTCTAATAATTCTTGAAGATTTGATACGAAATAATTATTTATCCATTTTAACGATACAATTGAATTTATACGTGATTTATAGATAAGAGAATTAATTCAATCCTGAAATAATAGATGAATTAGATAAAAATATGATACTTAGTCTTGAGATGGATAAAATATCAGAAATAGTAATTTCGACAACATGGCTTCCGGGTACAATATCAACGATTTCAGTAAACAAGAAGATAAATATATATATTGAGCTTTTCAATAGAATGTAGCATGTATTTGCCAGAAAATTCGTGTTTATATTATGGTAATAGAGCTCATTATTTATACGGAAAAGGGCCAGAATTGCCCCTGAACTATTCGTTTTGGTACAATAATGCATTTCATCCACCTATTGGGCCAAATATGCCCTTCCATTAATGTTTTTGGTTCACAAATGCCCTTTGAGTTAACGGAGGAACAAGTGTCATCGTCCTATTGGCCCATTATAAATATTTCTTAATTAATTAAAAATACTCATTATTCATACCCGAAATCTAATTTTCTAAAGCAATTTTTCTAAAACTTTTTTTTACTAAAAATTGAAGAAAAAAAAAGATTTTTTTTCTAGTTTTTTTCAGTTTTTACAAAAGACCCATTTTTTTCAAGTTTTTTTCCAGTTTAGAAAAATCTGGAAAAAAATGTAATTTAATTTTGATAAAAATGTAATTTATCAATCATAAAAAATAATTTAGCTCCTCCACCTTTAATAATTGATAAATTATATTTTTATCAAAAACTAAATTACATTTTCTTTTCCAGATTATACAAAAGTCATTGTTTTAGAAATTATTTTTCAGTTTTTTAAAGAAATATTTTTCTAAAAACTGGATTTTTTTTCTATTTTTAGCAAAAAACATTTAGTTTTTTTTTTTTAGTTTTTACAAAAAATTTTGTTTTGAAAATTGCTTTTTATATTTTATTTTTGTTTTTACAAAAACATTGTTTTAGAAAAAAAAATTTGTTTTTTGTAAAAACTGAAAAAAAAAATCCTTTTTTTTTCTTCAGTTTTTAGTAAAAAAATGTTTTAGAAAATTATTTTTCGGGTATGAATAATGGGTCTTTTTAATTAATTAAGAAATATTTATAATGGGTCAACAAGACGATGACACGTGTCCCTCCATTAACTCAAAGGGCATTTGTAAGCCAAAAACATTAACGGAAGGGCATATTTGGCCCAATAGGTGAATGAAGGGCATTATTGTACCAAAACGAATAGTTCAAGGGCAATTCTGGCCCTTTTCCGTTATTTATAGTTGTACCTAGAGAACATGGTCCTAGAATCAAGCCCCTTAATGTCAATTATGAGAGCCATTGAAGACTATGTAACGGCATGTATTGAATGTCATATTCTTTATAACGGACTTGTACTTAATGTTATAAAATATTCTTCATTAAACGCTATCGGGTGACAGGCATTTATTTCACCTTAATGAACGTCATTCTCTCCGAAAACAAACAGGATCGTTGCCTTCGGGTTCAACTTTTTTCTGTCTTCGGCTCTACGTATCACTTCCTCGCGCGATCATTTAATATAAACATATTTTATCTTATACAACAATATAATTTATGACTAATTAAGGAGTATCATGTATTCATATCTCATAGTCTATTTCCTGTTATTTGCCATACATGTCATGTTCTTGTTGTCCTTGATAATAGAGTGGCATAATGCATCTTTTGTTTTCTTTAAACCTTTTTTTTTTGCGCAAAATAAGATACTGGACTACCAGCTGAAACTAATTGTATTCTATATATATATATATATATATATATATATATATATATTGTAAGCGGATAAAAAATATTTGTTTTCATGATAAATATTGATGTATCAGATTGTCATCAAAGAAGTTTTATATATATATATATATATATTAGTTATTATTTTTGTAAGCGGATAAAAAATATTTGTTTTCATGATAAATATTGATGTATCAGATTGTCATCAAAGAAGTTTTATTATATGCAGGGCGTACGCAATAATTTTTGTAAATTTACAAAGAAAAATTGGAATATAACTTTGATTATCATACTTTTAGATAAAAAACAGCCTTAGTCTTTTGATTTTATTAAATCTTAAGTTAGAAAAACTCCGAGGTTTGAACCTTTGACTTCTTAGAGAAAAATCAAGCACATTACCAATACATTAAGATATACTTTATGTCAAGTAATGTCATTTGTTCCTACTTATTCGTTTTCGTACAATAAAAATACATATATTAAGTAAAAAATTTCGACGAAACGGTGTCATGTGATACCGCTTCCGCAAGCATAAATCCGCCCCTGATTACATGCTTCGAAGCCTTTTCAGTCATCAATTCATTCAGAAATGATGTCACGAATAAATGGTTTCCAACCAAAATGACATTTATAACTTACTTCTAAATTTCAGAAGAAACACAGCAAGGTATTTATGACAATTGTTCCCTTTATGATTTGTGAATGATGTCTTCTACTAATTAAAGTAGAGCATAATTGTCCAAATTTTGCAACAGTAATATTTTAATATTAGATGTTTTTCAATAACGGTACTTTCATTGCTTTGTAAATTTCTTTGTTATTTCCTTCTGAAGAACTCGGATTTGAGTTGATTTTTCTTTCAAAAGTAGAATTGGCAAGCCAAAAATTTGTGGTATTTGTGTTAGACAAATGTAATACTTTGTGATGATTATTAATTGATATTTCTTTAGGTGAATTCTCAATTTTAGAACTATCCACTAAGGGAACTTTTGTTGATCGACTCTATTATTTGATTACATATATCTAAGATAAACTATTTTTTTTTCTTTGTTTAAGCACTTGACCTGACACTGGAGAAATTTTTTTACACGCATTGACTCTTGGTATAGATTTTTCATAATGTGTGTCTCAAGCAATAGTGAAAATAAAGAAATTATGGCAAGTATTTTGCTTCTAACTTTATCTTTAGAGCAATGTATTCCAAATCTTAGGCCAATTTTATGTCTATATTTAGTATGTATTGAATCAACAATCAGGTTTCTTTTTTGTGTTCTAACAAAAGTTTGCTCAACTTTTGTCTTACTTTGAAGGTGGTATTTCCTAGGATTAGTTACCTCCTATAGCAAAGTTTGATACCTTATTTATTTTAAATAAATACATTTTTAAAAAATTATATTCCATAGCTACTTTTTGATTTTTATAGCCAAATATTTATTTATGGTCACCTCCTACTCTTAAGACATAAAATATGCCTTGTATTATTTTTCTCTCTCCACTCAAATTTCTCCTACCCCTCAAATTCTCATATCCCCTACCCCATATCTATTCTCTCTCTCTCGCTCTCTCTCTCTCTCTCTCATTTCCACCTTCATCTTACTACGAGAACTCTCCGACAAAGCATCAGAATTAGAGTTTTCCGGCGAAAACTCTGCTTCAACCTCACCCACCACCACCGCCGAAGACTACCAAATCTCAAATTCAGGTTGCACAAACTTTGGACATCAATGGGCTACAATTCCAAGAAAAACTACTTTATCAAGGAAAGTTGCAATCTTTATCTATTAGAAGTTTCAAAACGAGTGAATTCTATTTTTTTTTTAAATAGAAGCTAAAATTGCCAGAATATAATTTAATATAAATTGTAAAGAATAAGTTTTTTGAAGCGCACTTGGGGGTATTATGGTAACAGAAACAGTGGCGTTTCGAGTCAGAATCGGCCCTCTCGATGAGACAACATTAGGATTGTTCTTGAACGAATACGACGGAGTTTGGGGCTGAGCAACTTGAATTTTATGTTAATATATTTTAATGTATTTCAATGTATCTCGCTGTATTTTCATGTATTTCATTATATTTATTGTCTTTTTTTATTGTATTTCAATGTATCTCGTTGTATTCCATGTATTTCATTGTATTCACTGTCTCGTTGTATTCCATGAATGTATTCATATATTTTTAATTAATATAATTTATGTATTCAGATGTATAAATGTATTCAAATTGCTCTATTTTAGTTGTATTAATCGGCTGGGAAAAATATTCAGCATATTTTCTCTGAAGATTGCTATATTTTTGGGGTGTTTGAATCATGGAGTGTGTGTTATAATTGAGTTTGTTGAGTTATATTAGGAGTCTATTATGTTAATTGATTCACTTTCCGTTTAAAAACAGCTGAATAGACCATGTATTGCGCTATTTACGTTACTGTATTCACAAATACATATCGTGAATACAGTCGAATACAATAATTTGTCTAGCTGTTATCCCCTGTTTCACACCGTGAATACAGACGAATACAAAAATCTGTCTGGCTGTAATCCCAACAATTCACGCCTAGAAATGTTACTGTATTAATGAATACAGTAGCTTAAATACATAGAATACACTCTAAAAAACCTGAAGACATAGCTATAGAAAGTAATATAGTAAATGGTAGCTACAACTAGCTAATAACCACTAAAACATAGTTGTTTTTGAAAGTTTCTCTATTTCCTATGATGATGTCCACACTCTAGAGGAGATATATTGTCTATGTGAAAGGTAAACAAATGCAAATCAATATTTAGGCAGCTAAAATATAATTTTAGGAACTACCATTTGTTGGAGACTTTAAGCCATTTGGCTTTAAAGTAGAAGAAGTGTGAATTGGAAATGGAGGGAAATAAAATGGAGGGAAAATAAAAATTT
>MU714126.1:170085-195579 GCA_026770625.1 Nicotiana glauca
GTGAGGGGGTTAAAATTCCTTAAGGACACACAAGCAAATTGTGGACTCGGAAATTTCTCATTCTTCTACCTTTCTTTATTTTCTAACAGTTTATTTTTAACACAGTGACACTAGCACCATTATTGACAAACTAATTATATACACTCTTAATTTTTCTGCTAAGGCTGCCTTAGTTGACATTTCCATGCTATGGGTGAAGTGTTGGGCAACTAGGTATGATGTTTCTACTGTATCATAAAAGAACTTTATTATTGTTAACTATGCCTAAGGTAATGTGAAATTTCATGTGAACAGAAATCTAAGTTCTTTTTTCATATTATACACTTAAAGCCAAAATTTAATCATCAAATTTATTAAATTTAATAAGAAAGGACCATAAAATTCTTATTTTTTTGGCAGTTGTCCTAATGACTTGGAGTTTGGTGCTTTTAATTGGTTGTTCTCCAAGTGCCCTTTTCATGGCAGGAAGCGATAGATAGAGTTTTAATTTAAAAATTAATATTATAAGATTGGTAGGGAGAATAAAAACAACTGAAAACTTACAGAGTTTGTAGGTTTTTGAATTGGCTCAAACGAGATATTTGCCTATAAGTTCGTTGCTCCACAACCATCTTTAAATTGAGTAATTTTGAATTAGTATGATAATCTATTGATAGAACACATTGATCTTTTTGAATATTGCCATCTCATTTGTGGTGTAGACTACTTTAACCCCCACGATTTAAGCTTAGAAGTGCTGCAGTTTTTTTATACAGATATTGTGGGGTCCAGCCCTTGAATTGTGGAAGAATTCTCTTCCTTTGTTAATTTTTGTCAAATATGGCTGCTAAGCAGCCCACGTTCGATTTCTTTGTCAAATTAAGCAGTCTGCAGAACCTGTAATATCAAATGAGGTAGGCTGTATTCTGCCTATAAAATGAGAGCTTCGGCTCTCATTTTTAACATCATCAATCTCAGAGGAAAATATATCTGAGAGCTAGAAAGAAAGAGTGAGGTTTCACAGACAGGGTATAAGAAAATGGTCTGTGTATAAAATAGAGAGTGTGAGCGATATTGTAGTGAGGTGAAATATCAAAAGAGGGTTATTTCTTTTGAGTATTGTAGTGGTCGTTGTAGTATTTTACTCGGGCCTACAAAGTGTAAATTCCTTACTATAGCGATATCAGTTGCTCTTCTCGGGGTCGTGGTTTTTTCCCTTATTCAGAAGGGTTTTTCACGTAAAAATCTTGGTGTCATTGTTTATTTTATTCTTGTTAATTACCGTATCTCGGTGCTATATTATTATTCCTCTTTTATTACCGTGAATATTATTTTGATAGGGGATTTAATTCCCAACAACTGGTATCAGAGCACGGGTTCTGCTCGTTCACTGAAATACTATTCACTGTTGGTAGTACTATACTCGGTGAAAAATAAAAATGTCCAGAGTAAAGTCGAGGTAGATAAATTCAACGGAGATAACGTTTTCTCAACATGGCAAAGAAGGATGAGGGATCTGCTCATCCAACAAGGATTACACAAGGTACTAGATGCTGATGCCAAAAAGTCTGATACCATGAAAGCTGAGGATTGGGCTGACTTGGATGAAAGAGCTGCTAGTGCAATCAGGTTGCACTTATCGGATGATGTGGTAAATAACATCATTGATGAAGTCACTGCACGTGGAATTTGGACAAGGTTGGAAAGCCTATACATGTCCAAAACGCTGACAAATAAATTGTACCTGAAGAAGCAGTTATACGCCCTACATATGGGTGAAGGTATGAATTTTTTATCACATTTAAATGTATTTAACGGACTAATCACATAGCTTGCCAACCTCGGAGTGAAAATCGAGGAAGAAGATAAAGCCATCTTACTATTGAACTTGTTGCCATCTTCGTACGATAATTTGGCAACAACCATCCTGCACGGTAAGACTACTATTGAGTTGAAAGATATCACATCGGCTCTTCTACTCAATGAGAAGATGAGAAAGAAGCCTGAAAATCAAGGACAGGCTCTCGTCACAGAAGGAAGAGGCAGGAGCTATCAAAGAAGTTCAAGCAACTATGGTAGATCCGGAGCTCGTGGGAAGTCAAAGAACCGATCCAAATCAAGAGCCAGAAATTGCTACAACTGTGATCAACCAGGTCACTTCAAAAGAGATTGCCAAAATCTAAGAAAGGGCAAAGGTGAAACCAGTGGCCCGAAGAATGACGACAACACAGCTGCCATGGTGCAAAACAATGATAATGTTGTCCTTTTTATAAATGAGGAAGAGGAATGCATGCACCTGTCAGGTCTAGAGTCGGAATGGGTGGTTGACACAGTGGCATCTTACCATGCCACACCGGTAAGAGATCTTTTTTGCAGATATGTAGTAGGTGATTTCGGCATAGTGAGAATGGGTAAATCAAGTTACTCAAGGATTATAGGGATTTGTGATATTTGTATCAAGACAAATGTCGGGTGCACATTGGTTCTAAAGGATGTGCGGCATGTACCTGATTTGCGGATGAACTTGATCTCGGGAATTGCTTTAGACCGAGATGGATACAAGAACTATTTTGCAAATCAAAAGTGGAGAATCACTAAGGGACCATTGGTGATTGCAAAAGGAGTTGCTCGGGGTACGTTGTACAGGACAAATGCAGAAATATGCCAAGGTGAATTGAACGCGGCACAAGATGAGATTTCTGCAGATTTGTGGCACAAAAGAATGGGTCATATGAGCGAGAATGGATTGCAGATTCTTGCCAAGAAATCACTTATTTCTTATGCCAAAGGTACAACGATAAAACCTTGTGACTACTGTTTATTTGGTAAGCAACATAGAGTCTCATTTCAGACATCATTTGAAAGAAAATTGAATATACTTGATTTAGTATATTCTGATGTTTGTGGCCCCATGGAAATTGAATCAATGGGCTGTAACAAATATTTTGTTACTTTTATTGATGATGCTTCACGAAAATTATGGGTTTATATTTTAAAAATCAAAGATCAGGTGTTTCAAGTTTTCCAGAAGTTTCATGCTCTAGTAGAAAGAGAGACAGGTCAGAAGTTAAAGCGTCTCCGAAGTGACAATGGAGGTGAGTACACTTTAAGGGAATTTGAAGAGTATTGTTCAAGTCATGGGATCAGACATGAAAAGACAGTTCCTGGAACCCCACAGCACAATGGCGTAGCCGAGAGGATGAACTGCACCGTTGTGGAGAAGGTGAGAAGCATGCTTAGAATGGCTAAACTGCCTAAGTCATTCTGGGGTGAAGCAGTTCAGGCAACATGTTACCTGATCAATAGGAGTCCATCAGTTTCGTTGGCGTTTGACATCCCAGAGAGAGTTTGGACCAATAATGAGGTGTCCTACTCGCATCTAAAGGTGTTCGGTTGCAGAGCTTTTGCACATGTACCAAAAGAGCAAAGAACAAAGCTGGATAATAAATCTGCTCCCTGCATATTTATCGAATATAGAGATGAAGAGTTCGGGTACAGATTGTGGGATCCTGTAAAGAAGAAGGTCATCAGAAGCAGAGATGTAGTCTTCCGAGAAAGTGAAGTTGGAACTGCTACTGATATGTCAGAAAAGGCGAAGAATGGTATAATTCCTAACCTTGTTACTATTCATTCTACTTCTAACAATCCCACAAGTGCAGAAAGTTCTACCGACGAGGTTGCCGAGCAGGGGGAGCAACCTGGTGAGGTTATTGAGGAGAGAGAGCAACTTGATGACGGTGTCGAGGAAGTGGAGCACCCCACTCAGGGAGAAGAACAACCTCAACCTCTGAGAAGATCAGAGAGGCCAAGGGTAGAGTCATGCAGGTACCCTTCCACAGAGTATCTCCTCATCAGTAATGAGGGGGAGCCAGAAAGTCTTAAGGAGGTGCTGTCCCATCCAGAAAAGAACCAATGGATGAAAGCCATGCAAAAAGAGATGGAATATCTACAGAAAAATGGCACGTACAAGCTGGTTGAACTTCCAAAGGGTAAAAGACCACTCAAATGCAAATGGGTCTTTAAACTCAAGAAATATGGAAATGGCAAGCTGGTCAGATACAAAACTCGATTGGTCGTTAAAGGCTTCAAACAGAAGAAAGGTATTGATTTTGACGAAATTTTCTCACCTGTTGTCAAAATGACTTCTATTCGAACAATTTTGAGCTTAGCAGCTAGCCTAGATCTTGAAGTGGAGCAGTTGGATGTGAAAACTGCATTTCTTCATGGAGATTTGGAAGAGGAGATTTATATGGAGAAACCAGAAGGATTTGAAGTAGCTGGAAAGAAACATATGGTGTGCAAATTGAATAAGAGTCTTTATGGATTGAAGCAGGCACCAAGGGAGTGGTACATAAAGTTTGACTCATTCATGAAAAGTCAAACATACCTAAAGACCTATTCTGATCCATGTGTATACTTCAAAAGATTTTCTGAGAATAATTTTATTATATTGTTGTTGTATGTGGATGACATGTTAATTGTAGGAAAAGACAATGGGCTGATAGCAAAGTTGAAGCGAGATTTGTCCAAGTCATTTGATATGAAGGACTTGGGCCCAGCACAACAAATTCTAGGGATGAAGATAGTTCGAGAGAGAACAAGTAGAAAGTTGTGGCTATCTCAGGAGAAGTACATTGAACGTGTACTAGAACGCTTCAACATGAAGAATGCTAAGCCGGTCAGCACACCTCTTGCTAGTCATCTAAAGTTGAGCAAAAAGATGTGTCCTACAATAGAGAAGGAGAAAGGGAACATGTCTAGAGTTCCTTATTCTTCAGCAGTCGGAAGCTTGATGTATGCAATGGTATGTACTAGACCTGATATTGCTCACGCAGTTATTGTTGTCAGCAGGTTTCTTGAAAATCCTGGAAAGGAACATTGGGAAGCAGTCAAGTGGATATTCAGGTACCTGAGAGGTACCACGGGAGATTGTTTGTGATTTGGAGGATCTGATCCAATCTTGAAGGGCTATACAGATGCCGATATGGCAGGTGACATTGACAACAGAAAATCTACTACTGGATATTTGTTTACATTTTCAGGGGGAGCTATATCATGGCAGTCTAAGTTGCAGAAGTGTGTTGCACTTTCAACAACTGAAGCAGAGTACATTGCCACTACAGAAACTGGCAAGGAGATGATATGGCTCAAACGGTTCCTTCAAGAGCTTGGATTGCATCAAAAAGAGTATATTGTCTATTGTGACAGTCAAAGTGCAATATACCTTAGCAAGAATTCTATGTACCATGCAAGGACCAAACACATAGATGTGAGATATCATTGGATTCGTGAGCAGGTGGCGAACGAATCTTTACAGGTCAAAAAGATTCACACAAGCGAAAATCCTGCGGATATGCTAACTAAGGTAGTACCAAGAGACAAGTTCGAGCTTTGCAAAGAACTTGTCGGCATTCACTCAAACTAGCATCTCTGGTGTTACCTCCTTCGGGTGAATGGGACTGGAGGGGGAGATTTGTGGGGTACAGCCCTTGAATTATGTAAGAATTCTCTTCCTTTGTTAACTTTTGTCAAATATGGCTGCTAAGCAGCCCACGTTCGACTTCTTTGTCAAATTAAGCAGTCTGCAGAACCTGTAATGTCAAATGAGGTAGGCTGTATTCTGCCTATAAAATGAGAGTTTCGGCTCTCATTTTTAACATCATCAATCTCAGAGGAAAATATATCTGAGAGCTAGAAAGAAAGAGTGAGGTTTCACAGACATGGTATAAGAAAATAGTATGTGTATAAAATAGAGAGTGTGAGCGATATTGTAGTGAGGTGAAATATCAAAAGAGGGTTATTTCTTTTGAGTATTGTAGTGGTCGTTATAGTATTTTACTCGAGCCTACAAAGTGTAAATTCCTTACTATAGTAATATCAGTTGCTCCTCTCGGGGTCGTGGTTTTTCCCCTTATTCAGAAGGGTTTTCCACGTAAAAATCTTGGTGTCATTGTTACTCTTTTATTTTTGTTAATTACCGTATCTCGGTACTACATTATTATTCTGCTTTTATTGCCGTGAATATTATTTTGGTAGGGGGTTTAATTCCCAACAGATATAAGATAGATGATAATAATATTTGGATATAGGTCGTTATAAGAATGAAAAAGTTGCGTCTTTTTTTTAGTTTACTATGCAATCTTTTTAGATTGTCTTTACATATCGGCCGAGGAAGTAGGTGGATAGATAAATTAACATGAATGCACTTATAAGAATTTAGAAGCTCAGATTAATCAGAATTAACTTAGGAGCTCATACAACATTATCATAAAAGGAAGGGTATGTGTTGCATATCTCCCTCAGATACAGATTGTAACGTTTTAAATATGTCCTCCCAGTAGCATGTTTGTGGTTCTTCTTTACTTCACACTGTTGGTTTGTTTTTGGAGAGAAACAGAGAGTGGTTTCAAGGTAGTAGAACATCGGTTTGATTTATCCTTGATTTTTTCCCCGTACTTTGGTGCAAAAAATGCAAAAAAAATATAAATACTATGGATTAGATGCTAGATTCCATTAGCTTTTGTATGGGTCAGAATCCGACCCCATGATAATTAACGAAGTTAATCCCGTATTAAGCTAATTCATGATTAATAAGTGGTACGACCACTCAGAATTAACGGTATTTAACCCTTATCTGATTCGATCAACAAGGCCACGGTCCATCCGCCACCATGAAGGCGAAATCCTAACGTGGTCACGGACACTTATTGCCAGCTCACAAAACTCACAGCTATAAATACCAAGAGAGGAAACCCTAGAAGGGGGGCTTCCGCTTCGCCACTATTCACGAGAGAGAGAAAAGACACAACGATACCCATATTATGGGAAAGTGGAACACCATTGTAAGACTCTGAACCTCTTCATGGAGAGGCAGACCAAATTAATACTATCAATAAAGTCTTTTAATGTTTCTCCTTCTAACTCTGAGTACTTATTTTCGCATCCTTCATTTGGTCCAATGAATTATTACGGTTTGCTATGATTTTTCCGTGATTTATTTATATTATTTTACACACATAAGGTATATGATAACTTTTGAGCAAACAATTTGGCGCCATCTGTGGGGATTTCCTAGCAAAATCGCGTAGTTCTTCCCTGGACCAAAAGGAAAGAAACACCGAAAAAAAACAACAACAACCCAGCTCGAACAAGCCAAAGCGGCATATCGGACAAGGGGAACTCGAAGATCTCAAATCAAGATCCAAGTCCTCTCTCTCTCTGATCTCGGATAGTGCAAACAAGAAGAAGCCCCTCATAAGGGAGGATCTCTGTAAGGCATCTCCCGCATCCCTAATACGGGCTCCGGCCGGAAACCGGTACGGAGATATCTCGAGCCGAGAGTCGCCTCAAGACAGCCTACATACCCCGATTGGGAAGACAAATTATAAGCTGCTCAAGGTCTCGAATCAAAACCGATCTTCAGCACTCAATACCCACAACGTGCGACTCAGGCTATGAGCCTTCGCCATTAAATCAAGGCTATGCGCCTTCGCCAGTAAGTTCAACTACGATCAAACCAAGACTCAGGCTATGCGCCTTCGCCATCAAAATTGACAAAGTTCAACAATAGTTGAACTGGGATTCAGGCTATGCGCCTTCTCCATTAAATCAAGGCTACGCGCCTTCGCCAGTAAGTTCAAATACAGTTGAACCAAGACTCATGCTATGCGCCCTCGCCATTAAATCAAGGCTACGCGCCTTCGCCAGTAAGTTCAACTACGGTTGAACCAAGACTCAGGCTATGCGCCTTCGCCAGTAAGTTCAACTACGGTTGAACCAAGACTCAGGCTATGTGCCTTTGCAATCAAAATTGACAAAGTTCAACAACAGTTGAACTAGGACTCAGGCTATGCGCCTTCGCCATCAAAATTGATAAAGTTCAACAACAGTTGAACTGGGACTCAGGCTATGCGCCTTCGCCATTAATTCAAGGCTATGCGCCTTCGCCATTAATTCAAGGCTATGCGCCTTCGCCAGTAAGTTCAACTACGGTTGAACCAAGACTCAGGCTATGTGCCTTTGCCATCAAAATTGACAAAGTTCAATAACAGTTGAACTGGGACTCAGGCTATGCGCCCTCGCCATTAAATCATGGCTACGCGCCTTCGCCAGTAAGTTCAAATACGGTTGAACCAAGACTCATGCTATGCGCCTCCGCTATCAAAATTAACAAAGTTCAACAACAGTTGAACTGGGACTCAGGCTATGCGCCCTCGCCATTAAATCAAGGCTATGCGCCTTCGCCAGTAAGTTTAACTACAGTTGAACCAAGACTCGGGTTATGCGCCTCCGCTATCAAAATTAACAAAGTTCAACAACAGTTGAACTGGGACTCAGGCTATGCGTCTTCGCCATTAAATCAAGGCTATGCGCCTTCGCCATCAAATCCAACGAGTTCGACCTCACTCGAACCATAAGGCTAGATGCATTTGTCCTCAAATCTAACAAGTTCAACCACAGTTGAACCAGGACTCGGACCAAGCTCCTTCATCATTGAACTCAACAAAACCTAACCTCCAACGAATCGAGGCGCAGGTTAGGCACCCTCTCCATTCAAGTAAGTACTCCCAACTCGAACTAAGATTAGGGACACATAAAGTCCGGCCCCGGTCAAACTACAAGGCCGCATTTTTATCATCACGGCCGGTAGTTCGACCGCGCCCGAACTGGGACTATGGCTAAGTGCCGCTATCGCCAAGCAACGGCTCCGACTCGCTCACCCCGGGTCAAAGAAGAAAAGTCATCAACAATAAAAAACTAACATGCCTACCAGTGTTAAACTCAAAGGCAAATCACCCCTTCGAATGCATGCAAAGAAAAATCTAAGGGGGGAAAAAAGGGGAGGTACAAAACAAATACAAGGCAAATAACGGAGAGGAGATTTCATTTATCTACAAAGTTAATTACGGGTCATCCCCGCTTACACCCGGCAAGGCCGGTTAGTATAAGGAAAAAGAAGAAGAAAAACAAGAAACACCTAAACGCCAAACGGCGAACAAGACAAGAAAAAATGCATATCATCTTTTTACTCGGCGCCATCCGCGCCACCATCTGCACCATCGTCAGCCTCAGGCGTCGCCGTGTCAAAACCACAGTCGGATGGGCCTCACGAGCCTTTTGACGCGCTCCCTCGAAAGCAGCTTCGGTCATGATGCCGGCCTCCCACAAATTCTTATATACATAACGTTGGGCCTCATCAAAGACCCAAAGTTTGCGAGCCTGGCTGGAAGAATCGGCCTGGTCCCGTAGGTGCTGATTCTCTTTTTCTAAGGCCGTGATCCGGTCCGCCATGACTTGGTTGTCCTGCTCAAAGACACCGATCCGGTCCTCGAGACCCGCTTCTATAAAGGCCACATCAGCCCTCTCCAACTCCCGTTGGGACTCGTGCACGCGGATAGCTTCCTTCAACGCCCCAGCCCTCGATGAGGCATCCCTCACCTGAAGCTTCAAAGCTGCGACTTCACCCTCCAACGCAGTCACTTTCCCGCTCCATGCCACAGTGGCCTCCGCCGCCTTAGCCTGGCCCTGGCGCTCACACCCAGCTGCAGCCCTCTTTCCCGCCTCGAGCTCCTCATCCTTTTGACGGAGCTGCTCCTCGAGAGCACTCGTTCTGCCAAGTGTTTGCTGCATCTGAAGCTCCCGCCTCGCTAGTTCCTCGACTAAGGCCCGGCTACGGGGATCATTCCTCAAGCGTATGCGCATCTTTCGGCATCGATCTCGGTAGCGGCGGTACTTCCCCAGCGCCCGCAAAAATATCCCCGAGCGGACATTGGCTCGATGGATACTCTCCACCTCCAACAAATATTAAGATAAAGAACAAACTAAGGCAAAGAAGAAGCGAACCGACGTCATATTACATACCCTCAAGCCCATCATGGCCACTTCATTCATCAGTCCGATATCCATAACATCCCGCAACGACGCATTCTCGGCCTCCGAGCATAGCAGCTCAAACTGCGGCACCAAGCTTTTCCCTTGGAGCAATAAGTTCAACTCCGTGGGAACCTCGATGAAGTGAGATCGCCCCTCTACGTGCACCGCTGAATTGGTGAAGCCTTCCTGGAACATACGAACGTCGTCGGGGTCCAAGTCGGATTCGGACTCGTACTCATCTCCTACAACATCCCTTCCTCATTCCACCACCAGCAAGGTAGAACCACCTACCATAGCCACCGAAGGAGCACTTGACTCACCAACATTAGCAGCCGCTGAGGAACTACCTCCCGTCTCAGTGACTGGAACCAGCAATTGAGTCGTCGAAGCGACAGTATCATCATGGCCTAAGCCAACCGGGGCAACCCCCATTGTTTGTCCGCTCTCAAGGGCAGGCGCCGCAGTCGTACTCCTCTCCGCATCCGCCGGGGAGGGAGTCCAAATTAATTACCACAGGAGGAGCCGGTGTGAACACGACCCTGCGCCTTATTAATGGCCTCTCCTCCTCATCATTTGATGGCGATTCCGCCCTAGGGCGCACAACCACCGATGGCCCCTCATCCCGAAGTGCGGCCCGTGCTGGAGAAGGAGCCGCTGAAGATTCAACTGACGCCGCCCCCGGTACTAGGCGCGGCACCGGTGCTGCAGTGAATCGAGCAATTCCACCCGGCCGACGGAAGGCCAACTGAGGGGCCCTGATGCGGCGTGCCCTCCCTGATCACAGAAAAACAAAGTTGATAAATAGAGTCGAAACAAAGCGGAGCAGAAGAAGAAATCAACTTTTCACCTGTCACAGGCCTACGACCATGCCTCTCACAGAAAGACGCCCATGTGCGTATCCCCACCGTATGGGGGAGCACGGCCTCAACCCACTCACGCACCCCAGCTAACGGAGCCGGTGGCAACTTTTCGGATACAAAATTGACACGAGTTAATGCTTACGAGCACAAAACGTAAGGAGGGGTAGAAAAGAGAATTCGACGATTGAAGAACTTACGTGCATGATTCCAAGCCTCTAGGAACCCAGTGGGGCACACCACTAAATATTCAGTCCTGATGTAGAAGAAGTGCTCAAAAGCGCGAGGGTCAACCTTGTCATCCGATTTCACAGTCAGGCCCCTCGACCCACGAGGGCAAGCTTGAATCATGGTACCGCGAACTCTCTGGTGAGCGTAGAGACTAAGCACATGTTGCAGCGTGACCTCCCTACCGGCCAGTTCTGCATATTTGATAAACATTGCTAGCAATTTGTAAAGTAAAGGAGCAAGCTGACCCGGGCATACCCCGTAATAATGACAAAAATCAACCACCAGCGTTGGGAGCAGGAGCTTAAACCCCAACTTGAAGGGATAGGCATAAAAGATGCAATATCCCCTGCGGTCGGTGTGGACCCTCTCCTCGCTTCTAGCAAGAACGACGTCAGCATAGCTGGGGATGACCCCCTGTTCCCGTATTTGGACCATCCCAATTTCCCCCATTAACGGGGCTTCATTCACCTGATCCTCTCCACCATCGACAGTGAAGTCAATCATCAGGCCTCCGGGTAGAGATACTATCTCGTCAACCGGTGGAACTTCATCAGTCTCCACCGGTTCTGCACCTCCCATTGCCGGAGATGGCCCTTCAACCACTGGAAAGTTAACCGGAAGATCCGTCGTAAGAATATTTTAGGAAGAACTGCCTGCCATTGTTGATTCACTGACGAGAAAGAAACAAAGTTTGATGGACAAAGAACAAAGATGAAGGTGAATTAGCAGGAAGAAAAGCTTCTTCAGAATCTCTCTCAGACAAACAATGAAAATATGGGAAGTAAATGCCCCAGCCCTTATTTATAGGCAACACAAATGGCTTTCACGAAATCCAATAGCCATCATTAACTACATGACCAACCACAAACCGGTTCAGTTCTACAGAAACGTGCGTCATTGTGACAGGCTCCATGAAGCGGCTTTTCAGTCACCAACCGGCGTTATGCCTTCGAAACGGTTGTAACGACCTATGAACGCTGAGGAGATGTTCCATGCGCCTTTAGAATTTTGGACGTCGCCAAACACGTATCAAGCGTACCCTTACTCCCCTTGGCAGCACAACATACGACCCGTCCGCCGTGGTCGACGGTTATGCTCCCAAACAAACGTAAGGATCAGAGCACAACAAAGCTCAACCTCACTCGAATTAAGTTAAAGGGTCAAGTGCCTTCGCCAAGGAGAAGAGTTCAACTTTGATCGAACGATGACTTGATAACACAATAACAAAACACTAACACTCTACAAGGCTAAGGGTCATCAACAAAGGGAATTCGGCCTCGACCGAAGCGACAGTCGACCTCCCTATCCGAGTTTCTCAAACCACAGTCGATGAAGTCCACTCATCGAGCTCGGCCAAGGCACGATCTCAATAAGCGGAGAGACTAACTGTATGGGTCAGAATCCGACCCCACGATAATTAACGAAGTTAATCCCATCTTAAGCTAATTCATGATTAATAAGTGGTATGACCACTCAGAATTAACGGTATTTAACCCTTATCTGATTCGATCAACAAGGCCACGACCCATCCGCCACCATCAAGTAAAAATCCTAACGTGATCACGGCCACTTATTACCAGCTCACGAAGCTCACAGCTATAAATACCAAGAGAGGAAACCCTAGAAGGGGGGCTTCTTCTTCGCCACTATTCACAAGAGAGAGAAAAGACACAACGATACCCATATTATGGGAAAGTGGAACACCATTGTAAGGCTCTGAACCCCTTCATAGAGAGGCAGACCAAATCAATACTATCAATAAAGGCTTTTAATGTTTCTCCTCCTAACTCTGGGTACTTATTTTCGCATCCTTCATTTGGTCCAATGGATTATTACGATTTGCTATGATTTTTCCGTGATTTATTTATATTGTTTTACACTCATAAGGTATATGATAACTTTTGAGCAAACAGCTTTATCAATAGATATAACCAAAGTGTGCTTTTGTTTATTTGCATCACACTGAAGATTTTGGTTGAAGGATAACGTTGAATTCTACTGGTCTATATTGGAATGGAGGATAGAACTAATCACACATTTTATGATGCGCGTCATATCATAATGAATAGTAATGAGATAACGGGAGTAAGAATTAATAACCTGTTATATGATGATGTAATTCATGTCACAGAATATACAATGCAGATAAAACTACAGTAAATATTATTAGATATGTTTCTTTAACTTGGTACCACAAAACTACATTCTCTATATAACTAAAGGATAGGATGAGCTGGCTGGATCCTTTTTTTTTTTCTGCATAAGACTACATCTCCAATTAGCGCATAGAGTTATTTGACCAATGAGGGAGATTTGTAGTACTAAATACAGAAAGAGGGAAAAAGAAGAAAGAAATGGCACTTGTGCACTATTATACATGACGTAAACTGGATAAATCGTACTATTGCAACTGGGACAAATCCACATGTAATATATCTATTGGACTTTAAACATTGGGCTTTAAAGTTTAAGAGTGTGAATTGAGAAATGGTGAAAAATAAAAATTTGAATCAAGTGAGCTTTTGTCATGAACTTTGTGCCACATTGGTGAAAGACAACTATACTTGTGTGTATAAATATAAGATCACTTCTTAGAGCTCTTAAAAGGAGTTGAAGAGAATGAACCCTCGTATTTAATTAATTTCTGCTTTGGATTTGGATTTGTCAAACGATCCATAAGATTATTTTTGGACAAAATTTATTTAATTAATTACTTAATAATTAATTAAATACCAGTCAGTTCATTAACGGAATTAACTGGAATCCAAAAAAAAATGCTGCCTTTGCTGAACGTTGCTTTCCCTCCTGACCAGACTTTTTTTCCTGAACAGACATCACAACTCTTCCAATAATTGCCTATAAATACTGAGGCATGGCTTCTTTTTTCACTCACTGAAAATCGAGAATTTCCTTCTGAATACTGCATTCTACTTTGCAGTCTCTCTCTCTCAAATTCGTAAGTGTGATTTTGCTCCGTTCTTTGAGTTCGTTGGTATCCTGCAGTTTGTATTGCCACTGTTGCAGGAAGGTTTATCTCGTTTCATCCTGGGAGGATTTAATTCATTACCTTGACAATTTTTGAGGGGGTTAAAATTCCTTAAGGACACACAAGGAAATTATGGACTTGGAATATTTCTTATCATTTACAAATTTTCTGTTTCTTCTAACAATTTTATTATTTCTATTTTAACACATCTTAGTCTACAAGCTTAAGGAAATTTACTAATGTTTCTGTGTTGAAATATATATTAAACTGTTATCTATATTTTGTATACTGGTTTGGAGACTAAAGCCTTCGCGCTTTTTACTCCAATAATTGTTCTGTCCAGTTTAAAGTATATCAAAACTTTACCGGAATAATAAATGTACGGGTTGAAGTAAATAAAAATTTCACCATTGTTACGTGTCGTATGTTTGGTTTGGCATTCAGTTTGAAGATATCAAAACTTCACTGATTTAACAAAGTTCTATTTTGTTTCCAACTCTACAGAAACATGATGAATGAAAACCAAACTAATGAAAATGCTACTGGAACGGGTGCTTCATCGAGTGCTGCCGCTTCGTCAAGACCAGCACATATAATGGCACGAGCAGAAAAACTCGGAAAATTTTCCGGTACAGACTTCAAACGTAGGCAGATGAAGATGCTATTCTATCTAACTACACTAAGCCTGCAACGTTACATCAAGGAGGATGTTCCAGCCGTGGGAGAAGATACTCCTGAGGCTGAACGATTTGTGGTGATTGAAGCATGGAAACACTCTGATTTCCTATGTAGAAACTACATTTTAAGTTGTTTGGAGGATGGCTTGTATAATGTTTATAGTATCATGGAAACTTCAAAAGACTTATGGAACACTCTTGAGAAAAGGTACAAGATCGAGGATGTTGGACTTAAGAAGTTCGTTGCTGCAAAAAAGTTGGAGTTTAAAATGATTGACACTAGGTCGATCATCACTCAAGTCCAAGAATTACAAGTCATCATGCATGACCTCCTTGCTGAAGGTATGACCCGAGTCAATAATTTTATTAATAATATTAACACTGTTATTAATTATAAATTCATTATTGAAGGTATGGTCATAAATGAGGCATTTCAAGTTGCTGCCTTTATTGAAAAGTTACCTCGTTTATGGAAGGACTTTAAGAACTATTTGAAGCACAAGCGCAAAGAGATGACACTTGAGGATCTAATTGTTCGTCTAAGGATAGAAGAAGACAACAAAAATACTGAAAAGAAGTCACGTGGCTACTCGGAAATAATGGGAGCTAACATTGTTGAGGAAGCACCGGGAAATAAAAAGAAAAGAAAGTAGGCATCTGGACCAAAGAATTACCGAACAAGAAGAAGTTCAAAGGTAGTTGTCACAACTATGGAAAGTCTGGACATAAGGTCGTGGACTGTCGTGCACCAAAGAATGATGTACAAAATAAGAATAAGAAGAATGAAGCTAACATGGTTGAAAATATTGACGAAATGGAGGACTTGTGTGCCATGTTGTCTGAATGCAACTTGGTAGGAAATCCTAATGAATGGTGGATTGATTCTGGAGCCACCCGCCATGTTTGTACTAACAAGGAGTTATTTTCTTCTTATGCCCCCGCAAGACCCGACGAGATAATTTTCATGGGAAATTCGTCTACAACCAAAATTGAAGGAGTTGGCAAGATTGCGTTGAAAATGACGTCGGAAAAACTTGTGACTCTAAACCAAGTTCTCCATGTTCCAGAAATTCGTAAGAATCTTGTGTCTACCTCACTTCTTGTTAAGAATGGATTCAAATATATTTTTGTTTCTAATAGTGTTATACTAAGTAAAAATGATGTGTATGCAGGAAAAAGTTACCTGAATGAGGGCCTTTTTAAGCTAAATGTAATAGCAGTTCCTATCAATAAAGTTAATGCTTCTTCTTACTTACTTGAGTCAAACACTTTACGGCATGCACGCCTAGGTCACATCAACTTCAAAACATTGCGAAAAATAATAAATTTAGAAGTATTGCCAAAATTTAATTGCATTAATTCCAAATGTCAAATATGTGTGGAATCAAAGTATGCTAAGCATCCTTATAAGTCCGTTGAAAGGAATTCAAGCCCTTTAGACTTAATTCACACAGATATTTGCGATATGAAGTCAATGGAGAAGCTGAATGGCTTCGAAATTTCTTAGAAGACATTTTGTTCTAGCCAAAACCTTTGTCTCCTATATGTAAACATTGCGATAGTGAGGCTGCAATAGGACGGGCAGGGAGCGTTATGTATAACGGAAAGTCTCGTTATATAGGATGAAAACATAACACTGTTAGACAACTACTTTATAGTGGAATTATCACTATTGATTATGTAAGATCAAAGGATAATGTGGCGGATCCGCTTACAGAAGGCTTAACTAGAGAGGGAGTTGAGAAATCATCTAAGGGAATGGGACTATGGCCGAGGACAAGTCATCATGACAGTAATTCTACCTAGAATTTTGGATATTCCGAGATCTAGGTTTAAGGAGCTCAAATAAAGTTGTGATTGACCGGTTCAACATTGTCAAAGTAAAATATTTGGTCCCTACTCGTGATGAAGACACTGTTTAGTAACAAGGATAGAACTTTACATGATTCTTTAATGGTTACCTAAGTTTGATGTGGTGTCAATCTAAAGGATTACACGTTTAGGAATCACCTATGTAAGTATGAAGTGGAAGCCGCTTTAATGAGAATTCTGTAAGGCCAATTCTCTATGCACTTATGAAACAAGGTGGTGTTCATTGCTGAAACGAACACAATAATGAGAACCAAAAGACGTTTAAGGGTTGGTTGTGTGACATATGGTTGTCTAGGTATACACTAAAGTTCGACGGTTCAAAGATATCAAATCTACCGATTGACCGAGTATATCCGACATATGTTCACTACGGAAAGTTCAAAGGGAAACCTACTTATCCAGATGCAATTAATCCTTACTTGCAAATCACACAACTTTCATCTATGATCATTCTTGTTACAGCCATTCCCATTCATGTGGGGGATTGTTGGACTTTAAGCATTGGGCTTTAAAGACTAAGAGTGTGAATTGGGAAATAGTGGGAAATAAAATGGAGGGAAATGAAAATTTGAATCAAGTGAGCTTTTGTCATGAACTTTGTATCACATTGGTGAAAGACAACTATACTTGTGTGTATAAATATAGGATCACTTCTTAGAGCTCTTAAAAGGAGTTGAAGAGAATGAACCCTCGCGCCGTCGCCGTCTCGCTCGGCTCGACTTCGGCTTCGGCTTCGGATTTGGATTTGGAAAATGATCGATTCAAAGGGAAACCTACTTATCCAAATGCAATTAATCCTTACTTGCAAATCACACAACTTTTATATATGATCATTCTTGTTACAACCATTCCCATTCATGTGGGGGATTGTTGGACTTTGAGCATTGGGCTTTAAAGACTTTAAGCATTGGGCTTTAAAGACTAAGAGTGTTAATTGGGAATGGAGGGAAATGAAAATTTGAATCAAGTGAGCTTTTGTCATGAACTTTGTACCACATTGGTGAAAGACAACTACACTTGTGTGTATAAATATAGGATCACTTCTTAGAGCTCTTAAAAGGAGTTGAAGAGAATGAACCCTCGCGCCGTCGCCGTCTCGCTCGGCTCGACTTCGGCTTCGGCTTCGGATTTGGATTTGGAAAATGATCGATTCAAAGGGAAACCTACTTATCCAAATGCAATTAATCCTTACTTGCAAATCACACAACTTTTATATATGATCATTCTTGTTACAACCATTCCCATTCATGTGGGGGATTGTTGGACTTTGAGCATTGGGCTTTAAAGACTTTAAGCATTGGGCTTTAAAGACTAAGAGTGTTAATTGGGAATGGAGGGAAATGAAAATTTGAATCAAGTGAGCTTTTGTCATGAACTTTGTACCACATTGGTGAAAGACAACTACACTTGTGTGTATAAATATAGGATCACTTCTTAGAGCTCTTAAAAGGAGTTGAAGAGAATGAACCCTCGCGCCGTCGTCGTCGCGCGCTTGGCTTGGCTTCGGCTTCGGCTTCGGCTTCGGCTTCGGCTTCGAATTCGGCTTCGGATTCGGAAAATGATCAATCAATAAGATTATTTTAGACAAAATTTATTTAATTAATTATTTAATAATTAATTAAATACCAGTCATATCATTAACGGAATTAACTGGAATCCAAAAAAAAAATGCTGCCTTTGCTGAACGTTGCTTTCCCTCCTAACCAGACATTTTTTCCTGAACAGACATCACACCTCTTCCGATAATTGCCTATAAATTCTAAGGCATGGCTTCTTTTTCCACTCACTAAAAATTGAGAATTTCCTTCTGAATACTGCATTCTACTTCGCAGTCTCTCTCTCTCAAATTCGTAAGTGTGATTTTGCTCCGTTCTTTGAGTTTGTTGGTATCCTGCAGTTTGTATTGCCACTGTTGCAGGAAGGTTTATCCAGTTTTATCCTGGGAGGATTTAATCCATTACCTTGGCAATTTGTGAGGGGGTTAAAATTCCTTAAGGACACACAAAGAAATTGTGGACTCGGAATAATTCTTATCGTTTACAAATTTTCTGTTTCTTCTAACAGTTTTATTATTTCTGTTTTAACACAGTTTAGTCTATAATATCTTTGTGGCTTCTTTTTATTATTCACTTCATGGATGCATTATACATAATTTTACCTAGATATTCTCTCTATTGCAACAAGCCACAAAATTAAATTATTGTCTGCTTGCTGAAACATATATTTTGCATTAGCATGTGTGATCTTTTTGTATCCAATATCTCTTGCTTGTATTATAAGATCATGTAAACTCTTATGCTTTATTCTCTCACAAAATATTCCCTTTTTATTCTTTAGAAGAAGTGTCTTACTTGATAACTTATCGACATACTTCTTCCAAATACAGATATACCTTTAGCTATTGATATTCTATTGTTGCTTGTAGTATTGCGTTGTGCAAGTGGCAATAGAAGCCGAGGACCGTGGCTGTCAACAATTACAAGTAGATGGCCATTCAACAATCTTGGCAGTTTGCCTCTCATTTGCTTTAATCCCTTTAGAGTTGGAACCATCCATGAGTGAAAATTTTGTTCCAAAATGTATGTAAATAGTATCTAGCAATTAGTTTGTGATGTTTATGTCTGATTTGATTAAAACTTACATGTGTCGATTTTTATGTATGCAATTTCATACTTGAACAAAGTTTATATATTAATAGTTTCAATTTTTATAATATTGGGCTCGTGCTGGCACGAGCTAGCCTTACCTAGTATGTAATATGTAACTTAAATTCGAAAAAAAAAAGGTTGTAGGTTTCATTTTTTGCCTTTTGTTTTCTGGAAATTTGTGCTTGTTTCAAAACATAGAAACAAAAGGAACATTCGTAGGATCCTTGAGGAAAACTAATCATATATCAAACTGCAAAATTGAGCAATGTCAAACATTTCAGCTGAAGAGAGATGCTTTGGGCCAAACAAGCCAAAAATTCCACAGCTGTAATGATTTTCTAAAGATTCATACAGTCAAATCATAATTTATAACGTGTAGTCGCACAATACAGTGAAGGGTAATACAGCAGTTAAATTTTCTCCAAAAGATGTGTAACACACTCAGAAATATGTATACTCCTTTAAACACACAAAAAGTAGTAACTTAAATATCCGCTCATCCAATCGTTAAAGCCAAAAATAAGTAATAATATATAACATAGTATATGTATAAGATGCATATAATTATATATAATTATTATATAATTTATGTATACCATTAAAAAAATTAATAAATTCAGCCGATAATTTATATAAATAAGAATAATGAGGACATTAAAAAGAATTCAATGTGAACAAAGTAAAATCTTTAACTACTGTACTACAAGTGATACCTATATTCAATATGAACAAAGAGAAAATCTTGACCAAACTTTTAAGCGCATTAATAAAACTGATATATGTAATCATCCCCACTTTAAAAGTTCATAGCCCGACAGTCGGGCCCTGACTTGAACATTTTTTTTTTTTAACCGTAGTTTCCGGACATCACTTTGTGAACCCGACTAGCTGTACCTAACGGATTCCGCTGTTTCAAGGCGGGTGCACCACGATTAGTTTCACGGGACCCTGGAGACGCAGCCGGTTTGTAATGCCTCTAGTAACCCTGCGGGGGCTCGAACTGACGATCCGAAGGACTTTGTCCTATGCCCTTTACCCGTTAAGCGACTCCTCGGCCAACTTGAACATCTATTTCACATTGAATACCTCAATAATCAATGAGGGTCCACACTATAGCACATCAATCTAGAACGAATCCAAATTAGTAGCCATTCCTAAGAGAAACAAGAAAAGCAAAACCAAAAGCAATCAAAAGAGAGAGAGATCAGTCCTCTGCTCCTTTTGACAAGGAAAAAGAGGTCCAAATTTATTCTTGAGTTCATACTTAATATTATTGTTAGAAAATTGTCTCCTATTTGATATATAGCTTCTGCTCGAAATGAGTAAATTTCATGTGTCAAAATATTTTGAGAAAGAAGTTTAAATTTACACCTATACTTTTAACCATGGTTTTTTAAGTTAGAGCTTTGTTGGGGGGTCATGAGCAAATACGAGATTGTTTCTTTGTCTCCGTATGGCCTATACGTCACATGTTCGAGTTGTAAAATTAATCACCAATACTTATATCAAGGTAAGCTGCTTACATCACATCCAATAAAATGCGTGCGGTCCTTCCCCGAGCAGGGCAGATATAAAGTGTTGATGTCATGTTCAATTAAACCGATAACTTTCGACGTTGAGTAAAAATTTATATGTAAATTTCATTAAAATTACAAAAATAGTAAATATGAACTCATAAATTTAAAAATACAATGAATTTAAAAGTTGAACCTATAAATTAAAGTCTAAATCCTGAATCCGCCCCGAACCCTATGTGATTGCGAAATACTTCACTACAAGAAATATGTGATACAGCGACATTTAATTAGAGACACTTATAATAAATATCGGGAAAAAATTAATTTAGCGACATTTGATAGAAAATGTGATGAGAATACCGACATATGTTCAAACATGTCAAAAATATTTTGACATTTGATTAAATGTCATATTATTAGGAACATAACAGTATTTAATTAGTAACATTTATAACAAATATAAAATTAAACAAGAAAAAATAACTCTAAACATTTTAATGGGCCTTTAAGCTTCTCTTCCTTTTACAGAAATACAAAAGAAAGTTAAAAATCCCAATAACATTCAACCCTATTCCTCCACATCTCTTCAAGCCGCAACCGTCAAGAACTATGAAACTTCATTAGTTCATCTCCATATCATTCACTCATTTTGATCCCAATTTGCTGGTAAGATTTTCCTTCAATATAAGTACTATAAATCTCAATTTTCTGTTTTTTTTATTTTTGACTGCTTGATAGCCCTAAATTTGCTGTCTATAGCCTCGATATTTTTTTATTGAACTTTTTGATTCGTTTCAGACCTAGAAGGGCCGCTTGCCAGTATTAAAATTCAGCAATTACCGCTGTCAGAATCTCAATTTGCGATTAGATTCATCCACTCTGCTCGTGTTCAGTACGTTTGGACTTTTCTTTTCGAGTAAAATGAGATTTGTAATATTTTGGTTTCTGAAATTCTTTAACTTTTTTTTTCTTGTTGTTTATTTTTGTTTTCTTTTTGAAGGTGAACTTCCTGCAAAAGAGTCTAGTAACGTTGATATTACTCCATATGAGGTTAAAATGTTATTTTTCTACCTACCTTTTCCCTTAATCAGGTTGGTGATAATTATTTTTTTTTCTAATTTCAGATCTTGGATACATCAGATTTTGAAGGTTATGAGATCAATTAATGTGAAGGAATCCTGATTTGGTGAAAGTATGGAACACTTAATCAAGAAAAATATATGGATGCTGAAGCTTTGAATTATGTTGGTGTATATGGAAGTTATACGAGAAAAGTTATGGTCATGACGTTATGTAGTCATATGTTGAAGTAATTCATTATTTTGTTTGAATCGTATATGGTGTACAACTCTTGAAACTTTTGAAACGATATTTGTAGTATTGCAAGATCAGCAATAGTTGATTCATCGTTTTCTACTTTCTTACCACATATTCTACATAATACTTGAAGGAATAAAAAGGGAGTATTTTTATTCTTAATCATAATATAAATAATAATTTTGATATTCAAATAATATGTCAAAAATTGCAAACGATTTATCTGACATTTGTATGTATGTCAAAATCAAGATAGTTTAAGAGCTCAAATTGTTGACGTTTGATAAACGTCAAATAAATATCACTATATTTTTTTTTACTGACACTAACTTAAATATCGTAAAATTAACGATATTGTACTTTCCGACTTTTAATTTGAGTGTAAAATAAAAGTCGGTAAATAGATTTACGATATTTAGTTGACTTATGGTGACATTTATATAATGTCGCCGTATCCCATGTAGCGATCATGGTGCGGCAGGCTGGCATTATTCTTTAGGTTGTAAATTAAAATGTGACTTCAATCGCTTTCTCTATTCACTTTCGTCTCTTAATGATGACAAGATCGAATTGCATGTGAAAGAAGGAATTTCGATCATGTTTAAACATCATGGTCTTTAATGTTTATTAATCCCTAGAGATTTACACAGTACTGTAAGAAAGAGAACTTTACATCTATGGGCTTAATACTTCAATGATTAAGCATGCAGTTCCTTTTTTCTTTTTAAAAATATTGGGGGTTAAATTTAAACTTTAATTAGTTTAAGAACAGTACTAGTACAATATATACAACCTTTATTCCTTCAAGGACTGCGCACACTTAAACGCATGTTTCTGTAATTAGTAGACCTTAGCTTTGGGATTTGAAAAGTGATTATTATATATTCTTTCACTTTTAAATTAGAGAATGTTTATTAAAATATTCATCATGTCATTATCTTCATAATTAAACTTCAGGCGGCATCTCGATTAAACATAAAGGATATGTATATGTGAATGCAACATATGAATGTTCGAAATAGAAAGTTACTATAAAATTACTCAATATGAACACAGGGCGGATGTGGAGTACGGCCACCAGGTTCATCTTAACCAAATATTTTTGTCGTAAAGTATATATTTATGTATAAAAGTTTATTAAAATTAAAATAAATAATAGGTTTGAACCCATAATTTTAAAAATACAATAAATTCAATATTAAAAATTTTAAAAGTTAAACTCATAAAGTTTAAATTTTGGATTCGCCTTTGCTGATGCACATATACTTATATTGTGTCCTAAAACACCGTCACAAAGAAAGTTAGTAATTGTAGGTTTGGTAGCATTTAATATTCACTGATTAGAAATTTAGAATTTGGTTCCCTTGATTTTAGATAATATCAAATGTAGTGTCTTCGAGTATTTCAGCTTATTTACGCATTTAGTAAATACTAAAGGGCACTTATAAGTCAAAGAAAAAAAAGGGCGGAAGTTACAAGATATTGATCACGTCCAACTTAAGGGCTAAGCAATTCCTCGACATGTTAGGAATATTTTAGGCAACTACTATTCCCTGCGTTTTAATTTATATATCGTATTTTCATTTTTATTCGTTTAAAAAGGAATACCACGCTCTTATGAAAATGATATTACATACTATATACTAAAAAAATGAAACTGATATTATTTTTGGGTAGGGTTTCCCTGGAGACGTGCTGTATAGAAAAGCATGTGCGTTTTGTTGGAATAATTAGAGGCCTGCCCTGCTTAATTGACTGCTAAGAAATGATAAAATTGGCACTCTCTAATCATTTCTTACTGCAATCAAAATCATTGTAATCCTTTTGAGTAATTCCCAAAGCAAGTCTGATCCCAACACTGTTACTATGTTTAGAACGCATTCTCTTAAAGTCGTCTCCCTCTTCTAGGCTGATCATACTCTTTTTGGGAGATATTTTTCAAGTTTATAACTAGTTAAATAAAGAAAAGAAGAGGCAAGAATAGGTCAAACACACAGTGTTTATCATGCTTTATGCTAAGTTACACAACTTACTTTAGACAATAAATGAATATTATTACTATTTTAATATTAAATAAAAAATAAACAACATACTCATTGTGATCCCACGAGTGGAGTCTGAGAAGGGGAAGATATACACAAACATGTATAAGGTAAAATATGATATGACACGTAGCCATCTAAAGGAAAGACACGTGGAACCCAAGACGGGGATGGCCTAAGACCGAACATAGCTATTCCGCTTGTCAATGGAAGGGATAACTATTGGACTTTTAAGCCACTGGACTTTAAAGTATAAAAGTGTGAATTGGAAGTGGAGGGAAATAAAATGGAAGGAAAAATAAAAATTTGAAGAAGTAAGCTTATGTCTTGCACTTTGTCCCTCATTGGTGAGGGACAACTACATTTGTGTGTGTATATATAGAATCACTTCTTAAAACTCTTAAAAGGAGTTGAAGAGAATGAACCCTCGCGCCGCCGTCGTCGCTTGCTCAGTTCGGCTTCGGCTTTGGATTTGAATTTGTCAAATGATCAATAAGATTATTTTTTGGACAAAATTTATTTAATAATTAATTAAATGCCAGATCACTGCTGAAGATTCAGAGATATAGTCTGGCCGCGGTCCTGGCGTAACCCTTCTACAGGTTCAGAGAGCCACTTTGGCCGCGGTCCTAGCATAACCGCGGTAGGACCGCGGCAGGCGGCAAAATTTCTGAACAGGCACTTTTCCAGAACAGATATCACACCTCTTCCAATAATTGCCTATAAATTCAGAGGCATGGCTTTGTTTTTAATACACCAAAAACATTACAGAACTTCCTTTTTTCTGAAAATACTGCATTCTAATTCGCAGTCTCTCTCTCTCTCATTCGTAAGTGTGATTTTTCTCCGTTCGTTAAGTTCGTTGGTATCCTGCAGTTTGTATTGCCACTGTTGCAGGAAGGTTTATTCCGTTTTATCCTGGGAGGATTTAATCCATTACCTTAGCAACGTGTGAGGGGGTTAAAATTCCTTAAGGACACACAAGCAAATTGTGGACTCGGAATATTTTGTAAACTCTACTATTTTTCTTGTTTCTTTTATTCTTCTAATAGTTTTCTGATTTTGTATTTTAATACAGTAGCGTTCACAAGCTTAAGGAATTTTAAAAATACTCACGTTTCTGTGTTGAATTATATACTAAATTATTTTCTATACTGCGTTGGAGACTAAAGCCTTGGTGCTTTCTACTCCAATAATTGTTCTGTCCGGTTTAAAATATATAAAAACTTTGCCGGAATAATAAACGTACGAGTTTGAAGTATATAAAACTTCACCATTGTTATGTGTTGTCTGTTTGGTTTTGTATTCAGTTTGAAGATATCAAACCTTCACTGATTTAACAAGGTTCTGTTTTGTTTCCAACTCTACAGAAACATGACGAATGAAAACCAAACTAATAGAAATATTGCGGGGACGGGTGCTACTCTTACGAGTGCTGCTGCCTCGTCAAGCCGTTCTACTCCTGCTCATGCTATGGCACCAGCAGAAAAACCCG